>CP092876.1:3005956-3040104 GCA_030710605.1 Cordylochernes scorpioides | reverse complement strand
ATGGTCATATAATATTAAATATATCACAGATGTTTAAGCAATATTTCATCAAAGAAATAAGTGTAAAAAATTACACAATTTACAATAACTAATAAATTCTATATTATTAGAAACAATAATGAATACATTTATAGTTGCAGGAGTTGTATGTAGTCAATGGTCAAATAATATTAAATATATCACAGATAATTAAGCTATATTTGATTAGAATATTTTAAGTATAAAAATTACAAGTATATATATATATATATATATATAATGAATAATAAATTCTACATTATTAGAAATAATAATGAATGCACTTATAGTTACAGGAGTTTCATGTGGTCAATGTGGGGTCAATGGTCAAATAATATTAAATATAATCACAGAATGTTAAGCTATATTTGATTAAAGTACTAAGCACGAATGGTCGGGCAGCTATCTCTACGTAATTATGAGATTTCCAAACTTCCTTCTCCCTGTATTCCTCCAGTCTCCAGAGACTACCGGATTGAGCAAACTTCTCCCCCAGAATTCCGATATAAAGTTGAAGGAAGTTTATGGAGATTTGTTTTTTACTTCCTTATATATATACCAGCACAGTGGAAGTATGCAGATTCTGGCGAACTGCCAGACGATTAAATAAAATCGGTTGTTAGGCTTAGATCCAAAATTTAGCCTTGTTTATAATCTGCTATGACAATCTGCCCCATGTTGCTACTTTCTGTTCACTTTATTAAGTGCCCCATCTTAATAAGGAAGTTGTAGGTTTGCGTCAAAATTGGACGGAAATACATCATGTTTGATATGGCGTAATTCTGTATTGGAATTTTGATTTATTTGTAAGGAATTTTTGTGTTTTAACTCTATGTAAGGATTCTTTAATTTAGAGTAAGGAGAGACAATCTTTTCAGAAGGTATGCAAATTTTCCGAAAAGAATATTTCCTGTCGGTCTACAATTCGCTCAATTATTAGCTGTTCTTTCGATAAGGTGTACAAATGAAGTTAACATTAAAGCTTATTTGACCTTGTCTATGCGGGTCGTAACATGACTTTCTACCAGTCGCATGCGGTCCGCGGATCCCACGTTGGGGCGCCCTTAATATAGGGATAATACAGGCCTACTGCAAATTTCAACGAAAACTTCTGGTTTAAAATTGTGCGACGGCAGTATTGGAAAAATAATTCAATGGATTTGTAAGAGTGTTTTATTCTCACTCTATAAGCTTTCCATTTACACTCATGGACAAAACTTAATAAAGCTTCATATTTTGATGTCGCTGGTCTTTTTTTTTTTTAATGAGATAGAGGTTATTTTGTACACACTTGGTTATCTCGTATGTCTTCAATAAAGGTCACTGTAATATCTTTCAGAGTTATTGTCTGAATCCTGATATACATGCTAAAAGGTACAACTTCCTTAAGTTTTGTCCATGAGTGTATTTAGAGGAAATGCAGGCGTGGGCCAAACCTATACGGAAACTCCGGGTTTGAGGTACCGAAGATGACGTAGTGCAATATAGAAATCAATGTTCCTACTATAAGGCCAACCTAATGTAGCCCACACTTTACCAAGCTTGTAATGGACCTTTCTCTAGCTCCTTTTCAACTTGATTTGATTTTGACGTACGCCATCCTCCTCGTACAAACTCGCCATGCCAAAACATTAATCATTTTATTACTATGTACATACCAAGATGATAAAGAGCATGTCCGAAATCTCTTATAATTCCTTTTAATTAAAAAAAAAACAAAGTTGTGGCATTACATTTCAACATATGTTGGTCAAAACCCGCAAAACCTTTGAAAATATATTGGAAGTATATTTCAATAGATTTACATGAGTTATCCTCTATGCAAGGAATTAGATGCACAAAACTAGAAAGTGGTGTTTAGTAATCCTGTTTTATAATTGGTTCATACACTTTGGATTATGCAAATGTGAGAAGAGAAAGAGGTATAACAAGATCATATCGAAATATGTAGACTTAATGTATCGGAGACTATGTAGATGGTGATTTGCATATTATTTGGATATATAATAGAACTATATATATGTCGTAGCTAAATGAAGAGGCGCAGCCGTTATGCCTAGCGAACAGCGCACCCGCGATGTCTGCCACCTTTATTTTTTGTCCAGCTTTTATACATGGATGAATTTACATATTTACATTTTAACACAAGCGTAACATGTTTACATACTTATTTTGACGAAAATAAATTGTATCTCTTGTCATTAACTATACAAATTATGACATATATATCTTTATAAGAAATTAAAATAGCATGAATTTGTTTCAAATAAACAACTTTCTATTGTTCTTACTGCAATAGAAAAATCTTGGAGGGCCTGACTCATCAGTGGTGAACCTTTCCAGCGGTTTCGCCAGCTTAATATTCATTAATATTGTCTAATATTGAATGGCACACAAGTCCTGATTATAGTTTCGACAGGTTGAGGAGTTATAGATGTAGGTTTTTGAACAAACTATGAACATGAGCTCTTTGAGGATATAGTATAAATATATAAAGACTTGCATAGAGCAATGTTCTTTCGTAAAAAAATCATAAAATGCCAGTTAGGAATAAATTAAAATATGAAGCATTTAGGCGCCATCTATTATTAAAAATTAAAACTATTTAGAGCGTTTCTTGTTCATTTTTTCGAAAACTAGATTCGTTCTTTGTTAGATATTTTCTTCTATGTGAACTGATTGTGTGCAGTCAAAATCTCAATGTTAAGGAAGTGAAGGTAAATCTTTGTTTCCCCATCCTATCAATCTACCAGCCATAACTGTACATTCTATGCGCATGTCCGGTTACATGTGAGGATGTGTCTTCAGCTCCCAGGCCATGCTCCGCCAGCGAGTTCCGATGCCGTGACGGGGCGTGCATCAGCTCGTCTTGGCGATGTGATCAGGACGTCGACTGCAGGGACGGCTCGGACGAAGACTCCTGCCGTGAGTTACTCTACTACGACATATATGCATATATCCACGTTTATATATGTAAATAGGATAGAACCAATAAATACAAACTATGGTTGTTACGACCGCGTAGATCCAATGCAATACGCACGCAACTTTCCAGGGGTTGGGTTCACGTGTTGCCCAAGAAAGAAGCCTATATCAAAACTTGGAAACAACCACACAGCGACTGAACCAAATTACTTTTAATTCCCCCAACTGAACTATCTACACCGATTAAAAAATAAAAAAATAATAATAAAAATTTCTACACAAATGCAAATCATCAAAAATTCTTCTAAATTTATATCCGCCAACAAATATAAATCAAAGCTATAATTTGCATATATAAAAAAAATCAAATATTTTTAAAAAGAACATACATAAACAAATTAATAATACAATATAATGCGGCTTATATGATTGTAGAACAAGGTTTGACCATTATACCGCAAATGTTTCTTCCAAACCAAAAATCGAAATCCATTTTAAGGAGAAACAACGACCATTTCTAACCTTAGGAATGAAGTATGAAAGGATGAATTGTGAAGAGTAATGATGAACGGAAAAATAAAAGTCTCCAGGGATGGGAAATCAAAATACAAATATAAAAAAATACAAATATTTACACAGGCTTTCAACAGTGGTATCCCAGGGCGAGTAGAATCTACCACTTGATATACTGTGGACATCCCAGAGGTCGATTTATCGAGTCCCTGAAGTTAGCACCCCTTCAATAAATAGAGGTCCGCTGGACTTTTTAGGGCAGTCGGGTATCAGCCTAGACGATATGTGATTACACTGAACGACGATCTGGCTTGGGCTGAGCCAGCAACATCTTCTTTAGACCTGTAGCCTCAGTTGCCACTTTCAACTTTGGTATTTTTTATTTCGCCTTTTTATTCCACATATATATTGTAAAATGTGGAGCCGACATCGTTTTAGTAGGCTTCTCATCCAACTTGCAGTCATGGGGCCAGAGTGGGAGTGTACTAGCGTGAAGATAAATCCTCACGCCTAAGAGTATGGTTACTTCGGTTTAGGGGGTAGCACCCGGGAAGGTAAGATGGACTCAGGGAGCACTGGAATCGCTGTTCAATCGGGCAACAAGACGACATAACTACACCTGACACCGATTTACTCTGCCTTCTGGGCCCAGAAACAACCCACCTTATATGCTAGTGGTGAGGTAATAATGGGTGGACATTATTTGGGTGAACTGTCCGAACTTTACAGAAGTGACAAATCGATTGTTCCCTGATTTAATGATTTAACTCTCTTACATCAACCACTTTGTCTATATACATTTTATGAATTCTGTCGATTAATACATGTAAGTTTGTAAATATTCAATTCTAAGTTTTAATTTGTTGTTTTGTTTGTTTCTTCTGTAATATTCTGTAGTATTCTGTAATACTTCAATATCGCGCCTTGTATGTACGGACCGCTAACCAAGCTGCTAGTGAAGTGTGTAATCGCCAATTTTCTTATCCTTCGCTCCTCCAGGCTGGCTGGGACAACACTGTAATCTAATTGGCCAAACGAAATGAAGACGCAGGGAATGTTAATGACTTGAGACAAACGGCTTTGTTTACTTGCTCCTTTCGGCAAGAGGGGAGCTCAAAGATCCTACTCACAGAGTGTGGAATTAGTGTTGGCACATTTAGCCTGTTTGTTTTACTTCTTCTATTTGTTTTGCCATTTGCTCACCTTTCTATTAATCTTTTCTTGAGCTCTCTTCTGTTTTTCTTAACTAGCTGTTAATCTTTCTTTTTGCCGAGTTTTGTTAATATATCTATTTGTTCTCTCTTTTATTGGGGATCTTTGAAAACATGTTTATACCATTCTTATATATTAAGTTATAATTTATTTTAAAATCATATAGACACTTCGGCCAGTTAAAGTTTTATTTTCTCAACGTTTCAACAAATCTTTTGTCAGGAGAAATAAAAATTAAGTATTTGGCAAGGCGTTAAAAATTATTCGGTAACCTCTACCTTCAAGATAAATTATAATTGTCATAAATTAATATGCGTGTTAAAGAAATATTAAATTTAGATATGTATTTATATTTCTACACACAGTCCTAGAAGCATATGTCAATGTGCATAACAAACATACATTTACTTTATTCCAAAACATATGCAGATTATATAGGAAACTCGGTTTAATACAATAGTAGAGCGGCCTGGAGATTAAACTGGCGAAACCGATGGGAGGGTTCATCATTGATGAGCAATGCCTTCCCTCTTTAAAATTTTATTCATTGCAGTAAAATATTTTTGTAGAAATAGTTTTGTGTTTGTGTTTGGATGTGCGTTTTTCTTGTGATATTTTTGGCTTCGGCTAATTGAATGATGAATTAAGATTGTAATCTGGTCTTTGGCTCGTCGACGATTCTTTGATCGAAAGCTATCCGATATGCAAAATAGGAAACTATTGTATTGTTCATTCTACACGATAGAAATTTTATTCTTGGTGTTTTAACGAAACTATAACGAAAGATGGTTTCAGAATATTGTAGACATTTTACAACTAATTTTGTTTCGAGCATAACTCCTCCGCTTTAAAAGACAAGAAAACAAATTTCAAAAAGCTTATTTATGCAACTTACATTACATATGTACATACATATGCAACTTACATTACATATGTACATACATATGCAACTTACATTACATGTGTATATACATATGCAACTTACATTACATATGTACATACATATGCAACTTACATTACATATGTACATACATATGCAACTTACATTACATATGTACATACATATGCAACTTACATTACATATGTACATAAATATGCAACTTACATTACATATGTACATACATATGCAACTTACATTACATATGTACATACATATGCAACTTACATTACATGTGTATATACATACATACAACAGACGTAACGCTAAATTCATCAATCTAAAATATCTCTAACTTACTTAAAAACACATTTGGAGGTTTTGTATTAAAAATGTTTTTAACTCAATAAGAGATATCCGCCTAAAAAACTGAGTTATTTTATTAAAAATCCTTTAATTAAAATAAGGAAGCGGTGGCTAAAAAAAACATATTTGCACATGCCAAGCAACTTCGGCTGCCCCCAAAAAAAATCTCAAATCTTTTAAATGCTATTTATTCAAACGATACTTTTGACAGGATTATAAAGTAATTATATTTTTGCTCTCTATTTCTCTACAGTATTCTAACGTGTAAGTGTTAAAAAATACCTAATATATATAGCAAAAGATAATTCTATTTTAAATATATTAAATTTAAAAAACTAGTTTAAAATAAAACCAAAAGAATGTCATTAAAAGCTTTTAAAAATTCAGTTTTTTAAATATATATATAATATTTTCACACCCTAAAGTCTTTCTCTGTGAATTATTTTTTAGGATTTTTTAAAAATATATATTTTTTTTAACTTTAAGACAATGTTAGTGTTTGGTATTAAATATTTTTTATAGAAAGATGCTTTATATTTTTTTAAAATTTGGAATTTAAATGTGAAATATGTATATAGGGTTAATATTTTCTATAGATATAGTTTGCTCATTTAAAAAAAAATAAAGAAGGGAATATATAGTAAGAGAATAATTTAAGAGTTTTACTAATTCTCTCTCTCTCTCTCGTTAATCTTAACTCTATCTTGGATGTACTATTTTAAATTCTATTTACATATATCAAAATATTCATATTTTATATGAAATTAGCCGAATAACCCGGACAACGCCCGGGTTTTACCCAATTAAATGTTTTTATTCAAATACTATTCGTTACAATTATAAATTGGCGCTGTGGATGTCATTCTTGTGAAACGTCCCGCTCCAAATTTTGTGTCTGAGAAGCGATATTTTTATAGAGAGATGATCTGGCTTTGTGTCTTCTGCTCGAATGAATGTTTTTCTGTTAGAATTTTGTTCCTGCATACTGAAAATGAACTGGCTTCACCCGTGGTCTCTGCTTTTTGGATTTTTTCCGGATATAATTTTGTATCTGTTAATTAAAAATGATACAGCAATATTGTCATCATCATTTTCTGACTAAAAAAACAACTATATTTGCCCAGAACCTGTCAATATCAATTTTCTTGGCTAAAAAGGCGATAAATATCTCTTCCAGATTTTTCTCTATGTCCTGTTAAAACACGTTTTACATGTACATTAAGTAAGCTGATATTACCTCCCATCTTCACCGCTAGAGACGCTACTTGCGAGCGAAAGGGCAAATTTGCAACGCAATTTGCAAATAACTCGAAGAATATTCGGGATAGAGACCTGAAAATTTCACTATAAGTTTTTCCAGTTTCTACTATATATACTGTTAAAATTTCAGTCAGATTAGTTACGTATTGTGGACGTATATAGCCGACAAACATACATATAAACATACATACACTGACCTTTATATATATGGATATACGTGTTTATATGCCACATTTACATATGCAATATTCGATCAAATAATCCCTTGTATCAATCCTAGGGTGAAAAGGGATAAATTAAGAAAAAGGCATCACCTTATCGTGAAATTGAAAATTGCTGATGGCTTTATTATACTTTTATTGAAGACACACGAGATAATCAAATGCGAACATAAATGCAATGTAACAGCGGTGTGGTAGATTAAACTGGCGAAACCGCTGGGAGGGTTCACCACTAATGAGCCAGGCCCTCCCATTAATTTTTCCATTGCAGTAAGGGCTGTAGAAATTGTTTAATTTCAAAAAGAATCTTACGCCTTTAAAATAGTTTCGAATTTTGATAACAGATGGCGCGCTAGTGCATCATAATTGCCTTTACCCCCTTAAAAAAATAGATGACCGTCGACATCAAATACTATCCACTTCTATGTGTGTGATATGGGGTAGGCAGTAGTGGTCATTGATGTGTTGAAGCACACAGGGGCAAAGAAGAGACGACCACAAGACACCAAATTAAGACGTCACAGCTGATAAAAGGAGGAGCCTAGATTGTCCGTTTACTCCATACATAGGAACTAATAACAAACTGTCTCTCCCTCAAGATGGCGGCTTTTAATCAGGCGAAAGGAGTGATGACGTCATAATGAGCTTGACCAGTTATATTCCTTCCTGGAAATTTACTTCCAGCCTGCCTGCTTTAAATTAAGACTTTTCTAGACCGATCCTTTTCAAACCTGCTTTCTACCTATGTTGATATCCGTGGCTTTTCTTGATTTATCAAGAAATTGGGTTGGCCAAATATCACGGAGCAAGCTAAATAAACGTTTAGTTTATTTTTGCTCCACTAGATGGCGCTCTGCCATCTAAAAAGAACATGTGCTCGTGGTCAGGAGATGCCTTCTTTATTTTTAATATCAACATCTGACCCACTTATCTTTTATTTATATATATATATTTTTCATATGTTGATATGTGGTGAACTTACAGTAGAAGCAATCACCAATTACTACTACCCACCATGCTTATCATGGCCTGTAACACGTGTACTTAGTGATAAGAAAATATGTTTCGTTTACTTTAAAATATATCTTGATTAAATAAAAATATAGGAATTTGGAGAAATCGCTGAGAGGGTTCACCGCTAATGAACCAAGCCCTCTCAATCAATAAATGTTATCATTTCAGTAAGGCCTGTAAAGATATGTGAAAGAAACACATTGCCAAAGGGTCAGTGACATCCTGAATTAATAATTTTAGATTTCCATCCTTTCTCCTTTGTCAGTCACCTCTATCATTCTTTATTGGATGTACAAATGACACAAAATTTCATAAAGTTTTTTTTTTTTGTATATATTTGGAATTTATTTTAAAGTCGTAAGATTCTTTTTGAAAATAAATAATTTCTACTGCCCTTATTTTCAAAAAGAATCTTACGCCTTTAAAATAGTTTCGAATTTTGATAACAGATGACGCGCTAGTGCATCATATTTGGAATTTAATCTTTTTTATAAATTATCCGAGACATATACCTATAAACCTAAAGGTCACTTCTCTCCCGTGTCAAAATAAACTCTGAAACTAAACGCCATCTATTGACTTTATTCGCAAGCTAACGGACTCGGGTCGGTGACAAAGCCACAACACCAGCTTTGGCAAACTGAGAAACGTCCACCTGAGACCACGCTTTCGTGTTTATGATCATCGTCAGTCCAGGGTGGACTTTGTTTTCATGAGATCCATGAGGACTCAAATTATATTTTCCGAATAAGATGTTTTTAACTGGTAAAGAGTGGCTAGGTCAATCATATGGCCAAATTTCTATAGATAAATATTATTCCCTGCAAATATTTCAACATTATAATTACATATATGTTATGATTATAATGTTTTGATGTTGGAATGATAAAGAGTTGAAGATGTAGTCGTGAAAATAGGAAAGATAATTATTTACCCATCAAGTAGTTTTTATCTTGAATTACTTGAAGCAAATTACACATAAAATTATTTTTTACAGTAATATAGAATTTATAAAATGAATTCTATATTCGTTAATTAAAAATTAGGTAGGTTAACTATACATATTTACAACAATTATTCAAAGTGTTATAAATCCATAGTCAAAAATAAAAGAATAGTCAATGATGAAAGTAAAATACATGTTTTAAAAATAATATTTGCATTTTAGTTTATAATATATATATATATATATATGTCATAATATATGCTCTTCCGGGATTAATAAAACAAACCTAGAATCAGCCAGAGAGAGATGGGTAGCTAAAGGGCGTCACTTTAGAGATCACGACATTCCAAAGGGGCGGCAAAAGGGGCCCGCCCGTCAACACCTAGGACTATTTTGGTAGTCGGGGGGTGACCACACAAGACAGTCGTTCAGCGGACAGCCCTCTCGCTCCCTCTCTCTCGGATGGCTTCCAGATTCCTCTTCCAACTCGTCGTGTGATTATTTCTCTCCTCACCACCTTATTACCACTATATTGTCACATTGAAAGTCGACAGGATAAGACCTGGCCGGGAAGCAAATCCCCTCATATACCAGAGTATGAAGAAACAAGAAGCCAAGCCACGATGATCGGCCAAACCCAACTCAACTGTAACCACTCCTCTTCGAGCCCTCAACCCCTTCCTCGCCAACTTTTGAACCGTTACCCTGAAGAAGTGATCGCCTACGACGGAGATGAAGCTGCCGCCTACTTCTTCAAGCACTAGACCTGCCCAAGAACGATCGCCGCACCAGAGCAGGACACCTTCCATCATCATGGACAAGACTCCGCCATATCCCTGCCGCTACTGTGATGTACAACACTGGTACGCACAGTGTCACAGACAGAACTCTCCCGAATCTCAATGAACTTACCTGCTCTCTAAACCAGCATAACCTGTAAGTGGAATTGTTTTAACCCCTACCATTCATTCTTAAATAAGTCATTCCTTGTAAATTGTCCCAATATTTACATAATTAGCTCCATTTATTTTCTCCACGCCTATTAACAATGATTTTATTCTCCATATTATTTATCTAGATATTTGTAACTCATTTAATTAGTTACCTTACCAGTAGAATTTAACAATCGTCATTTTAATTAAATAATTTCCATTTTAACGTAACTTAAAAAAAGGGAATTCTACCTATTAATGCTTTACGATTTTTACTATTAACAATAGATTTTTCATAATCAATTTATCTATAAAAATATGCCTCCAGCACCTAAACTTTTGTATACCTATTTGTATATGACCTCTCCTACTTGTAAGCACGGCTCACGAAAAATAATTTCTTTACCTAAACGACTCAACATTCACCCTGTAATTCAGGCGTCGAAGAATTCCAACCACCACGTGAGCCTTGCTTACAACCAACCCTTGGTGACTCTTATCTACCTTCCCCTTAATGTCCCACTCATTCTTACAACCTTGTTAACCTTATACCAGCTCAGGACCTTTATAGAGAATTATTGATTAATCAATTATCGAACTTCTATATTGTCATTTCAAAATCCTAACCTTCGCCCTTCATTTATGATAATATATTTCGTAGTTCATCTCTAGCATATCCACCGACCCACACCATCTAGCCAATGGCGTGTTCGTCACAGGGTGCAGATTGACTAACCGCTAGATATTTATCAACCCCTTTTTGTTCGCACTTGAACAATCTGCATCGAGCGACACAGTTCGCCCCTTCTTCTCGCGCCACACGTTCGCCACACGGACCCTGTCTTCAAATAAATGTTTGTCCCTTGTCCAAACCAGCACGATATAGCCTACCTCCGATATTTCCCACGGAGGTACGTTAAACATCGTCGCTGATTCTGTCCGGTCCGTCATCATTTCGCGCAGACATGGGTCTTACTTTCAACCCACCGCGAAATCATCGCCTTGCACAAGCTCCCACGAAGGTCCAAACACCTCGTGTCCGAGCAGCTTGTCACTTGTAACGGACAACGCCGTCCTCGTCCCAATTTTTGGCACTGCGCGCGCATACTTTCCGCAAATTAAATATAAGTCCGTTCGACTTCCTCACCTACACACGGGACTTTTCCCCTCGGACTCGCTACACAAGTAACTACGAGTAATAGATAAGGTAGAATGGCCCAGGGCAAGTTTCCCCTCGCCCTGTTAGCCAAGGTTCTAACATTGTATGTAGTTTTATATTTACCTCAGTCCTGAGCTCACACAATTGCCAACCTCAACCTCATTTCTCATACTCTACACCTATAGCATAGATAGCCCATGCCAAGTTTCCCCTTGCCATGTCCGCCTGAAAAATATCTTAAAGTGTAGAGTTCCCCAGTCTTAATGATCTTCAGAATTTCATCATGTGTTTGTGACTCCCCTTCTCCTTGTTCACACTCCTCAATGTCATTTCTCATATAGTACATTAGATTTTGTTGTATATAGCCTTTTATAACCTTGATATTTTCAAAGATTTCCTTAAATGTCAATCTCTCCGGTGTTGTAAAACTGCTTGTAATTAATATTTACTTGTGTACTATACGATATTTTATTTACATAAAACTATGTCACCATTACCTTAACTAATTTCAACTGTAAAATTATTTTCTCTATTCCTGGCTTCTCCAGCTTTAAGTATACTCAAACCATGTTCAGCCTTCTTCAACGGGGGCCATATGTCATAATATATGCTCTTCCAGGATTAATAAAACAAACCTAGAATCAGCCAGAGAGAGATGGGTAGCTAAAGGGCGTCACTTTAGAGATCACGACATTCCAAAGGGGCGGCAAAAGGGGCCCGCCCGTCAACACCTGGGGACTATTTTGGTAGTCGGGGGGTGACCACACAAGACAGTCGTTCAGCGGACAGCCCTCTCGCTCCCTCTCTCTCTCGGATTGGCATCTGGCTTCCCCCGCGGCGTCGTCGGAGTCTTCACCTCTTCGAGCCTGCCGCGGAGATCCTAGATCTAAACCACCGGATCTTACAACCTGCACTTCTTCGGGCTCTTCGGGTCGTGGGCGACTGCCGTTTCCTGCGGCCTCCTGAGCTCCTGGCTCCTACAAGATGGCTGGGCTGGCGCATCGGAGAACTGACCGGGCCTGCTCCAAACATCACCATCGCTACGCGTGGCGCCCTCACGGACGTCGCTGCTCTGGGGAGCTTCTGCACACGCCTGATAACCCAGAATGCCCGGGGACGTTATCGCGTCGACAGCCTGGCGGACGCAATCGTGGTGCGCGGGACGACCACCGCCTTCCAGCGCCTAACCACCCGCACAGCCCGCCGCTTGCTTGAGCGTCCGCGCTTGGCTGCGCTGCCCATTACCCAGCTGTTCGGACGGTGGTTCCCCACGTCAGCATCCCCATCTCCATCAGCTGGTCTTCCCTCCGGCGTTGCGCCTTCTCGGGGCACAATGCTGACGTTGCCGTGCGACTGGCCCTGCACGCCCTTCCCCATCCAGCACATCCGGCTTCAGCCCGGGAGTCCTGCATCGCCTGTGGGTCCGGAGACCTGTCACTGGCCCACCGATACTGGTCCTGTAGTCGGATCAGGCCTGTCATCCTGGAGGCCTTCACCATCCTCCAACGGCCTCCTGACCTGCAAAGCTGGATCTTCGGGCTTGACCTGGAGGACGACGCCCTGGCCATCATGGCGTCCGCCAAGACCCGCATCTACAAGCACTTCCTGGGCCTGGAGATGCGGGGAGTCCAAGAAGACCCCCTCCTTGTCTGGAGGAGAACCTTATCAAGGTGGTGGAGCCTCCCTAGCTCCTAAAATCATTGTAAATTCCCATTATTTATTCATTACTTTTATCATAATCATTTTGTAAAAATTGACTAGACGTCAATAAAAGTGTTTCAATAGTCAATAGTCTCTCGGATGGCTTCCAGATTCCTCTTCCAACTCGTCGTGTGATTATTTCTCTCCTCACCACATTATTACCACTATATTCCCAAATATATATATAATGAAATTATTTAAAAGCGCGAATGTTTCTTTTATACATAATACAAACTTTGACTGTCCTTACTGCGATGAAAATATATATTGGGAGGGCTTGGCTCATCAGTGGTGAACCCTCCCTTTTAGGGGTATTATGTATATAAGAAACATTCGCGCTTTTAAATCCTTTCATTTTATATGTATAGATGGCGCGTTATTGCATTGTGATAATATATATATGCTTGGAAAAAAAAGGATACAATATTTATTTTCTTAATAAAAATGCAAGGATTAGCAAGATCATCTAAATAACGAAAAAAAAAGTATCCAATACGGGATTCGATCCTGGGTTATCCACTCCCCCCCAATGTAGATACAAAGAGCTATATAATGGTTATATTTCTAGAATAGATGGAAGGAGTTGAGGGATGTTTCATTAACTGAGCTGCCCCGATATATTGGCTGCTACTGCTGGATTAGACCCTGGGATTAACTCCAATACTGATCGATAGATGGAGCTAATTCCGCGTCAAATTTTACCTCCCACCACCCTGTTATTGCCGCCATTGTTTTACTGGGATAATGTATATATATAGAGTGTTTTATGATACATTTAGCGCGCCATCTGTTATGAATATTCGAAACTATTAGACGCGTATGATTCTTTTAAAAAATTAAATATGGACAAGACACCACCACTACCAAAAATTAAATAAATGCTCCAATAGCCCCCGATTCTTGCAAAAGTCCAACCCCACCAACGAGTGCAAGTAACCAAACGGGGCTCTGCTATATTTGTATGTGCAAAGTCGAACTGCTTTTCACATGTGTAGACATGTGGTGCACTTACAGTAAAAGCAGTAGCCTACTTCTACCCACCATGATTATCATGACCTGTACTACGTGTACTAGGGATAAGCAAAAAATAATAATAATAAAATAAAAATAATGTCTACTGCCCTTACTGCAATGAAAAAAAATTACTGGGAGGGCCTGGTTCATCAGTGGTAAACCCTCCTAGCGGTTTCATCCTCCCATTAAATTTTTCATTGCAGTAAGGTCAGTAGAAATTATTTAATTTTAAAAGAATCATACGCGTCTATAATAGTTTTGAATTTATATATAGTGTTTGTTTTTGTAATTCTTTTATATATCGTCGCGTGAAGGAAAGTGTGGTTAATTTAAACATTTTTTTTAGAAATAAGGAAAACCCTGTCGAAGATAGGCGTTCAACATAGATAAATATTGGATTTTTGTAATTAACAAAATGCTTTGTTTTATATTTTTATCCAAAATATGCCGTTTTTTTAAAGTAATATGTATATTAATAAAAAGCTATAACGCGCCATCTATACACGATAAATAAAAATATTAAAGCACAAATGTTTCTTTTATACATAAAACGAACTTTTATACTGCGATGAAAAAAATATTAGGGAGGGGGGGGGGGGCTTGGCTTGCAGCGATTTCGCCAATTTAATCCATCAGACCGCTTCTCTCAGAGATCTAATACTGTATTGGACAATTCTGCTTATATATGCTACACTAAATATACTCACTCGTGGAAAAAACTTAATAAAGCTATACTTTTTAACATGTATATCGAGATTCATAAGACCGGTGGTCTTAATAAAGCTATGTGTGTTTATATCGAGATCCAGACAATAACTCTGAAAGATATTTGATACATAGTGACCTTTATTGATGACACACGAGATAACAAAGTGTGAACAAAATATAAACGACCAAAAAAGCTGGTCTTTTGGGGATTCCTGAAAAATCATGAAACAGGTACTGGGGCCGGAAGGGTGTGAGAACGCCAAACGAGGCTCAAAACGCGTACGTGGTTAGCTTTTCTTGATTAATCAAGAAAATATATTAAACAAATTATTGAATACTTTAATAAAAGGTTGTTGATATTTATTCCGACAGCTGGTGCAAACCATCAGCAACTTTTAGTTGTACGATTTTGCGTGTCATCCTTGCGTAGGGGCCATGTTAATCTTCTCTGTATCGTTCCTATTGTAGTATATGTACCGCCGAACTGGTATCACAGGGGTCATTCTAATCTTCTCTGTATCCTTCCTATTGTAGTATATGTACCGCCGAACTGGTATCACAGGGGTCATTCTAATCTTCTCTGTATCCTTCCTATTGTAGTAGTTGTACCGTCGAACTGGTATCACAGGGGCCATTCTAATCTTCTCCGTATCCTTCCTATTGTAGTAGTTGTACCGTCGAACTGGTATCACAGGGGCCATGCTAATCTTCTCTGTATCCTTCCTATTGTAGTAGTTGTACCGCCGAACTGGTATCACAGGAGCCATGCTAATCTTCTCTATATCCTTCCTATTGTAGTAGTTGTACCGCCGAACTGGTATCACAGGGGCCATGCTAATCTTCTCTGTATCCTTCCTATTGTAGTAGTTGTACCGCCGAACTGGTATCACAGGGGCCATTCTAATCTTCTCCGTATCCTTCCTATTGTAGTAGTTGTACCGTCGAACTGGTATCACAGGGGCCATTCTAATCTTCTCTGTATCCTTCCTATTGTAGTAGTTGTACCGCCGAACTGGTATCACAGGGGTCATTCTAATCTTCTCTGTATCCTTCCTATTGTAGTAGTTGTACCGTCGAACTGGTATCACAGGGGCCATTCTAATCTTCTCCGTATCCTTCCTATTGTAGTAGTTGTACCGCCGAACTGGTATCACAGGGTTCATTCTAATCTTCTCTGTATACTTCCTATTGTAGTAGTTGTACCGCCGAACTGGTATCACAGGGGCCATTCAAATCTTCTCTATATCCTTCCTATTGTAGTAGTTGTACCGCCGAACTGGTATCACAGGGGCCATTCTAATCTTCTCTATATCCTTCCTATTGTAGTAGTTGTACCGCCGAACTGGTATCACAGGGGCCATTCTAATCTTCTCTGTATCCTTCCTATTGTAGTAGTTGTACCGCCGAACTGGTATCACAGGGGCCATGCTAATCTTCTCTTTACCCTTCCTATTGTAATAGTTGTACCGCCGAACTGGTATCACAGGGGCCATGCTAATCTTCTCTGTATCCTTCCTATTGTAGTAGTTGTACCGCAGAACTGGTATCACAGGGGCCATTCTAATCTTCTCTGTATCCTTCCTATTGTAGTAGTTGTACCGCCGAACTGGTATCACAGGGGCCATGCTAATCTTCTCTGTATCCTTCCTATTGTAGTAGTTGTACCGCCGAACTGGTATCACAGGGGCCATGCAAATCTTCTCTGTATCCTTCCTATTGTAGTAGTTGTACCGCCGAACTGGTATCACAGGGGCCATGCTAATCTTCTCTGTATCCTTCCTATTGTAGTAGTTGTACCGCCGAACTGGTATCACAGGGGCCATGCTAATCTTCTCTGTATCCTTCCTATTGTAGTAGTTGTACCGCCGAACTGGTATCACAGGGGCCATTCTAATCTTCTCTGTATCCTTCCTATTGTAGTAGTTGTACCGCCGAACTGGTTAACAGGGGCCATTCTAATCTTCTCTGTATACTTCCTATTGTAGTAGTTGTACCGCCGAACTGGTATCACAGGGGCCATTCTAATCTTCTCTGTATACTTCCTATTGTAGTAGTTTTTACGCCGAATAAGCGTGTACAACTTTTATTTACACAATCAGGAGATGCATTTTTTTCTTAATTTAACCACCTAATCCCAGTACAATTTCACTTTTTTATTATTTTTCATATTGGTTTCGACCACTACGACCCGGGTTCGATTCCCGCATTGGACACTTTTTATGTTTAAAAAAAAATGCTCCAATGGCCCCCCGATTCTTGCAAAAGTCCAACCCCACCAGCGAGTGCAAGTAACCAAAGGGGGTCTGGCACATTTTTAAGTGCAAAGTCGAACTGCTTTCATATGTGTAGACATGTGGTGCGCTTACGGTAAAAAGCAGTCGCTAACTACCCACCATGATTATCATGGCCTGTACCACGTGTACTAGGGATAAGCAAAAAAAAAAATTATTTTTCATAAAATAATTTCACCTTGCTTAATTTGAATATAATGTGATGTGTGGCCACAAACCTGGTGCTATCACGCCAAGCAAACATTATCTTCCTAAATAATAGAGAGAAGTTTTATATATTTTTGTGGTAGATATGTAAATACGGGAGGTGATTTATGGAACCTTCTATTACTTTAATTTGCATCTGTGGGGATGCTCCTATATATATAATACACTGCGGCTTGTGATTGTAAAACAACACTTGAAGTTACAGCGCATGAGTTTATTTTCAATGAAAAATCAAAATTTATATCAAGGTAAAATATTGACTATTTCTAACCTTTTTGGATGAGGTATGAAAGGGTGAATTATGAAGAGTAATGATGAACGGAAAAATAAAAGTGTCCAGGGATGGGAATCGAACCCACAATGTTCCGCTTACCGGGCAGATGCCATGTCCACTAGACTACCCTGGACGTATTTTTCCGTTCATAAAAAATACATAAAGTAACTTAATGCTCCTATATCTTTAGGATATATGTAAATATATGATATTGCCGTGCCATCTATAGATGAAAATGTTAACTTTTTTTGCTTATCCCTAGTACACGTGGTACAGGCCATGATAATCATGGTGGATAGAAGTAGGCGACTGCTTTTACTGTAAGTAAAACTTTATTTTAAAAGGAATCAAT
Organism: Cordylochernes scorpioides; assembly: GCA_030710605.1. NCBI lineage: Eukaryota > Metazoa > Arthropoda > Arachnida > Pseudoscorpiones > Chernetidae > Cordylochernes > Cordylochernes scorpioides. The sequence continues at coordinate 3,022,114 of CP092876.1, read as the reverse complement.
AAAAAATATATATAATTCAATAAAATCATTTTGTTTATTAATTTTTGCACTTCGTTGTATTTTGGCAATGACAATAAGGATGTATGTAAATATTCCAAGTGAATAATTCACGACTCCAGGCCATATACGGGGTATTATGACAAACTCTATACCACCAGCCACTGAATAATGGTGTTAGACTAAAGTTGAAACTTCTTCTTTCAAACTTTCCCCACACTCTGCCAATCTTGTCTCCCCTCGCTTTTTTTTTCTACAAACTTTTCTACAGTATTTTTTTATCATCTACTTCACACAGATCCTTCATCCTATTGTTTCCTATAGGCATCGTTAATACGTAGAATTTGGTTTTATCGATAAATAGGCCAGTTTAGTGGTATTTCTTGGAATAGGGGATGTGACACATACAAGGAGAGAGAGAGAGATTGAAACTTTTTATTGCATCGGTCATATATAAAGTTATATAAGTTTAAATATAATATTAGTGAATATAAATATAAATTAATAATGATATAAATATATGAATAAATGAATGTATATATTACGATGCACTAGCGCGCCATCTGTTATGAAAATTCGAAACTGCTACGTCATATGTCTGATCCTAATTTCTACTGTCCTTACTACAATGGAAAAAAGGTCCTCCCATTAATTTTTTCATTGCAGTAAGGGCAGTAGAAATTGTATAGTTTCAAAAAGAATCTTACGCGTCTAAAATAGTTTCTAATTTTCAAAATAAATGTATAACAACAAAAATCTTTATTAATACCTTTTGGTCTTATACAGATTCTCAGAGTAGAAGAGGGGGTATATACAGAAATAACAATAATCGGAAATAATTGGTTATTTACATACACACAGCTTTATTAAGACCATTGGTCTTATATAATCGGTTATTTACAATGTATCAAATAAGGTGAAATAAGAAAGAAAGGGCTTGGCATAAATTTATATGTGAAAAAATAGCACAAATGTAACATTGTACTGGGATTAGGTGCATAAATTAAGAAAAAGGCATCTCCTTATCGTGCAACTGAAAGTTGCTGATGGCTGGCGCCATCTATCGGAATAAATATCAACTATTCTCGTTGATTTTTAATTATTCCAGAATTGGCCAAATACCCATTCTTGATTAATCAAGAAAAGCTAACCACGGACGCGTTTCGGGCTGTTGGCCCTCATCAGCGTGGTGCAAGCTGTACCTCAACGACCAAAAAATTGGTCATTAAGGCATCCTGAAAAATCATGAAATGGGTAGTTCATTAAAAAACAATAATTAGTAGTTATGAATAAATAAATGTGTGTGCAAAGAGAGAGAGAAATGAAGTTATCGATTGAATAGACCAAAAAATGGAACAATTACTTCGTCATTTTAAAAATGATGTCTTACAAGCATTGATATAGGTAATTTTATAATCAGAAGATAATACCCCAACGATATATAATACAATTAAAACAAGAGAAGATCGAAGGGAGCGTTTCTTTTATTGAACACTTTGCATTACGATAGCTTTCGGACTTATCTGTTCTTTAAAATCTGTTTAAGAAGAGCTATGTCCGAAAGTTAATGATGCATGTGGTCCAATAAAAGAAACGCTTCCCTGGGTCTTGTTATAATGGTTATTATATTAATATAATATTAAATCAACGTTTAGTTGATTTTTGTTCCACTAGATGGCGCTCTGCCATTTAAAATGTTCATGTGAGTGGTCAGGATATGCCTTTTTGTTTTTAATATATGTTGTGTTCTCTACCTAACAAAAATAGCACTTGACGAACACTATAAGGTATAAGCCATTTATTTCTATAAATAAGATACTTTTACTCTCCTCTCTATATACATCCAATCATTTTTACATATTTAATTTTCTATCAGAAAGTTAATACATATCTACATATATGCTGCATTTTTTCTTTAAGAATAAAATTTGCATATGGAATCATTACAATATAAACACCTGATCTTTTTTTTTACATTTTGTTTTTCGAATTTTTTTTTCATATATAATGGCAAATATATCAAGAATATAAGAATAATGTTTATTTCATTGATATCTTAACACCATAAATATTGTCGCGTCGTCACCCAGACGCCTTTCGTGTACTTTATCTGTTCAAGATGGTACGAAGAATACACGGGAGTTCGTAAAGGATGCAGCTGGAGATAGGGCTTTATTAGATTGGTACTAACTGAAAGGAATACAATAAGTTGGACTTGTCTCCAACCTCCGCTGTCAAAGGAATTATTGACGCCGTAGATGTCACTCTTGCGTCGCGTCTCACTCCACACAGTTCAAGTCATGTCTGAATGACATCGACTTGTAGACTGCTCCACTGTGGACCGACACACTCATTCCGGTGTCAACTCTCCACAGAATAATCCATTCCGTACACTCCAGTCACCGATACAAAGTGCAATTCTCATCCCGCAACCCCAAGAACACATTATTGGCTGTATTGACTCATCCATTGATAAGCTCTACTCTTCCCCGACAGACACCATCAACAAGCTTTACAAGCTTGATACCTTAATATGATTGAGTAGAGATAAGAAAGAAGAAGACCGATACGATCAGACAAGATTCAGGACAGTTCCGCGGGTCTCATGTTACAAACAACCTTAACTGAAGCTTAGTCTGCTACAATATGTGTTTCAGATTGGTATAATCAATTTCTTATGTACATTTAACCATCATGAAATCCGCTTTCATAAAATTGCCTAACTTTCAGCCATACATTTGAATACAAAAGAAGATTTTATTCTAACAAAGGTGTCAGTTTATTAATGAATATGAAGGCCTGCCAAAGGAGAGAGAAAAGTACCCACCCCTATCTTTAATATAAAAGAATAAATAAAGAAAGAATGTGTATTTCTCTGATAATTCGATTTCTTATATGACAAATGGCCGGATGTTCTTACAGACAGACAGAAGTTGGAAGAAACTTGTGTCCATCGCCGCCATATTGTCAAATTGGCTGGAAGAAAACATTTTATTGGATCTGGCAATGCTGGACTAATTGAGTGAGGGATTAGCAGCCTCTGGGAAAATAATGGAATTGTTTGACGACACTGTGTTTGGATTTCATAAACTGTGTTTGTCTTTTCGGGCATCACTTCTTTAGACTTGTTTTACTTTCCTGTTTATTACATTCTCTTTTTTTCCCACCTTATAAATTACGGTATCTACTATATTCCTCTATTGTTACTGAAGTCTTATCTCCTGGTAGGATCACCTTAGGAAGGAATGGTATAAGGCAGGGATCGGCAAACTTTTGAGTCGGAAAAGTCAAAAATTACAATTTACAAAATTTCTAAGTTTTTGAAGAGCCACAATTTTTTTTTTCTTGCCAACAATAAATAGTACTCACATAAATAATATTTACGTATGGAACTATATAAAGAGCCGCAAATTCACATCCAAAGAACCGCATGTGGCTCGCTAGCCGCATTTTGCCGACCCCAGGTATAAGGAGATAAACACCACTACCACTTTTTGTCGTTTTTTGTATGATAAGTATTTTCCTGTAAAAAATCTCCATCAAGGTTTTGGCTTTAGAATTGTCCTAACCATTTTACCGATTAAACAGCTCTTTAATGGAATCTGAACATTTCATGATTCCCGTGTGGATCTCATGAAGATGGCGTTCTTTTATTTGGCAATTGGCATCGATTTTCAGCCAATCAGTTTCAAGAGATGCTGTTAGCTCCATGCAGAATGGTAGCCGTGTTTTGTCACAGTACTGTCCGACAGTAGTGACCTGACCTGAAGTCCAGATAGACCTGACCCGATCTAAAATGATCCCTATACAGACAGAAAGTTGTAATCCATTTAGTATTACCCAGGGTGCACCACGTGGATTACACTACACCCCGAAAGAGGAAGAGGTCGCCTTGACGCCCCCTCCGCGAGGGGGACTAAACAGGACAAAACAAAGGGCCGACACGACAACGCGGTGTCCGTCAAATAAAGCCGCAGGTGTCCCAAACCAGCAGAATTTGATGGACGACGTTGAAGGCAGCCCTAAGTTCTGAGCCTGGAGTCAACCCAACGTGGAACGGACGCCTACATCAAAATCCTCTTCATCTTTATTGTTTTAAATATGGTACAGATTAGATCTATGTACAATAGGTCCTTTTTGATGTTCTGGGTATCTCAACGGGTCAATCTACTAGGGTCAGTTCGGCTTATACGAGGCGTATACCCCGCACTGGACAGTGATGGGAACAAATGGGCAGTTTGGAGATCAACTCAGTCACTCCACGTTTGGTCGGCGATGTCTAAGATTCATTTGCATAGCGAGGTGGTAAATATGCAAATTATCGCCCTACGTACGCCATCTATTGTTAAAATATGTAACTATTCTTGGTTGAGGCGTTTGGCAATAATTAAACATTTTCAAACATTTAGTGGCCCACCGTATATGTTAAATATATTCCCAGCAATTAGAATAAAACCTATTTACATAGAATTGCTTATAAATAAAGAGTGATATGGAAATAGAATGTTAAATTAGAGATGATTTAAATATATTCTCAGATGCTTTAAGAGACGAAACAACGATAGAAATGTGCATAATAACAGATTTGTCAATCTAATAATCTATTTACATATTTACTTTCGTCCAAATTTTTAAAACACACAATTTGTTAGAAAACACGGAAATTTCAAAAGTTTTTTTTTAAATAGGATAAAGGCAGTGGAGGATTCAAGTTGTTTTTGTGGTATTGAGGAACAAACCTCAAGACATCTACTGATCGAATGCCCAGTATTTCAAGATTATAGAATGAAAAATGAACTAGTTGTTTGTGAACTTAACGATTTGATTTCCGATAAAAAATCATATTTGAAGTTTAATTCATTTTGTAAATACATTCTAAACTTTCTACCAAATCTGGATCTCTAGTGTTTTCATGTGTTGAATAATGTAAATAACTTATGTAAATAAACTTTTCTCCTTGTTTGGCGCAATCCTTGCGGATATAGCGCTTAGGAAATAAAATAATTGATAATTGATAATTTACATATAAAATAAATATTATTTGACTATATTTTTTCACCAATTACACTTTTTGTGGATGACATTTGGCTTCTCGCGTTAACCTCCATGCTACAACTTCCATCGGAACCTAGCTAACTCTGCTAGCCAGTATGTAAATAGGTAATAAATAGGTAGGTGGGCATACCAACGATATAATAGGCTTCTGTTCCCTCCATTATGGCCGTTCACTTTTTATGGAAGAGCGTCGAATATTTTCGGTTTTATAGCCTTTCTTAGAAACCCCTAACAAATCATTGATTATATATTTTTTAACCTCCTTTTGTTACGTGGTATATAGAAAATTGCGTTTATTTCTACCCCCCCCCCCCCCGGAGTATATTGTATATTGAGATCGATGTACATAATTATAACAGCTTTTTTTTTTGCGCAACATTTTTTTTTCTTCTTTTAAATTGGTGTTTTGTTTGATTTTGTAAAAATAATATTCTCTTTTCATATAAGTAAATTGTTTTGAAAATAAAGCAATCCATATTTAATTCATTAGATAATAAAAAGACATATATTGGATTTAATAAAAGATTTATTTTGCCAATATTTCGGCTGGCTGAACGCCAACCTTTATCGAGGCATTACATCTTTGTATACACAAACTCAGCGCCGCATAGTGTTATAAATCTTAAATGATTTCAACTGTGATATTATAACACTATGCGGCGCTGAGTTTGTGTATACAAAGATGTAATGCCTCGATAAAGGTTGGCGTTCAGCCAGCCGAAATATTGGCAAAATAAATATTTTATGAAATCCAATATATGCCTTTTTATTATCTAATATAAGTAAATTGCGTAATAAACATATCCTGTTAATAAATAAAAGACAATTGGCTAAGAGAAAAGTTTTTTTTTTTTTTTTTATCATGACAATACAAACTTTCAGCGCCATAACTAGGATAAATATCGTAGCTATACCTCTCGAAGAACTGTTTGGTCCGAAAGCTTGTATTGCTGTAATAAAAAGAAAATCTTCCCTCAGTGAATTTTATTTTATTTATAACATATTGTCACTGAATAATTATTTTAAATACTCTGTTGTTTATCATCATAAATATTTGCATAGTCATCACCCCTTACCATGCTTGTATATTATTACTTGTAAATAAAATTTTAGAAATAGTTTACATTCTAATCAATAAATTATTTTTACTTAAACTTTTGTTATACTCGTTATCACTACCGTGATAATATTATTTTCATATTTACCATAATACATGCTCTATCATTTCGAGAAAGGTTGGAATGCTGAAGCATAGTCATTTTGAGATCTCAATAAACTTTTTGGCGATGGAACAATCAGCAAATGTCAAATAGAAATATGTATTCAGGAAGTTGAATTCAGGTGATACAAATCTCATAGATGAAGCTGTAAGAGGTCGACTATCAAATCTCGACAGCCAGACAACTTTGTCAGCCGTGGAAGATGACGAAAGATTGGTAACGGGAATATTGGAAGAAGACCTCAATGTGGACCATTCGTTCGACCATTGTACGTGATCTTCAAAAGTCTAGGAAGCAAAGAGGTTGAGAGCTCAGATATTGATGGCGAATATGCTCCGTTAAAAAAATCATTTAAAGATATTTTTGTTGAAATATCAGGTAGCAACCCATTATATGCATCTATATAGCAACTACACTCATGGACAAAACTTAAGGAAGTTGTATTTTCAGACAATAACTCTGAAAGATATTACAGTGACCTTTATTGAAGACACACGAGATAACCAAGTGTGAACAACCTTTGTCTCCTTCATAAACACAGACAACAGGCAACATAAAACAATACTCATGGACAAAACTTAAAGAAGTTGTATCTTTTAGCATGTATATCGGTATTCAGACAATAACTCTGAAAGATATTACAGTGACTTTTATTGTAGACACATGAGATAACTTAGTGTGATCAAAATTGATTTTGTCTCCTTCATAAAAACAGACAACAGGTAACATCAAAGACTTTCCACTTCCTTAAACTGTGTCCATGAGTGATTATAGGTGTGATGTAAAATAACCAGTATGTAAAATAACCAGTATGTAAAATAACCAGTATGTAAAATAACCAGTATGTAAAATAACCAGTATTTTGATATTTGCGGTTTCTTCTCTCTTTAAAACTTTGAAATTTTGATTTATTAGTGTATTGTTAGGTATTGTTATGTATTGTTTATGTATTGTTAGGTAAAATTCCTCGTATTCATACAATGGTCAAAGAACTGGAGCAGAAAATAAACTATTTTGATGTCTCAAATTCTAGAAAAATCCTAAAGATGAAATGATGGCTGGCCTCTGTATTGGAGATATCTTTACTATACAATGTAGTGTAGGGTATATTGTTGCATCAATTTTAATGCGCCCTACAATTATTCAAAGTATTCTATGATATTTAATATTTATTTAAAACAGATTATTTAGATTATCATAATCCCATTTTATAGTTTCATTCCTTTTGTAATAAGGTTATTGTACATATATCTTGATTGATTATTGGAGAAAGAGAGGACCTAGACGAAGACTGCGGATCACGACCTACGGGGAAGACAACGAATAAATAAACACAATAACTTTAAAATGTAATTTATTTTTATTTACTTTTATTTATTTGATTTGAATATGGAAACCCGCTCGAGTAATATATAACACCAAGAAGGAAGAAACCAAGGTCGACGAGCCTGCAAAGCTGCAACTTGGTGCAACAATAGCTATCTGTAAAGAAAACAAGTTTACAGGCGTTTGTTCTTGCATCCATTTAAGTTTAATTCCCTATTTCAGCATATAGTTAACTTAGTGCTTAAAATTAAAGATACTTCGGCCAGTATTAATCTTTTTATTAGCTCGACGTTTCGACAAAAATCTTTTGTCTTCGTCAAGAGTGAACAAAAATTAAAACTTTTGACTAAGCGTTATAAAGAAGGAAAAACCGCGTGAGAACGCCCTTGCAGCCTTAGAATAATTTTTAACGCCTTGCCAAATGTTTTAATTTTTGTTCGCTTCTGACGAGAACAGAATATTTTTGTCAAAACGTCGAGACAATAAAAAAGATTAACTGCCGAAGTATCTTTAATTTGAAGAACTATGAATGCCGGCCAAGCAGCCTCTATCTTTACAATAGTTGATTTAGATAAAATTTATAATTTTTAATTGTGTGTCGATTCGTTATTAAGCGATAGATATATTTTCATTCTATTCCAGGTTTCGGCAGATTTTTTTTATCAGAGTTTTGTATCCCACCGGGGAGCTTTATTGTCATGGGGGTATAGCTCAGTGGTAGAGCATTCGACTGCAGATCGAGAGGTCCCCGGTTCAAACCCGGGTGCCCCCTCTTTTTTTTTTTTTTTTTTATGAAACATGCATGAGGAATATATAGAGAATGTTGTTATAGAGAGTACTGCATAATTGTAGAAATTGCATTTTTTATTAATTCAAGTTAAAAACTTAATCAACCTTTGTTTATAAATGTTTATTGTCCTTTGACGTTTTGGCGAACCACACTGTCGCTCTTTTTAAAAGATCTTTGTCTCGGAAAGAGTATAGAATACTTCTTTTTATACCCAGAAGTTCCATTATTTAAGTAAGTTCTTTCTTCCCAACAACAACAAGTTAATTCAAGTTGTAGACTTCATCTTTGTTTTCAAAAGATCTTTGTCTCGGAGACAGTTTAAAAAATGATGGAAGAAATCTACAACAAATCTGCAAGCTTTAGAGTAAATATACTGTTCTTCAACGGGCTGATACTCTATGTACAATCTCTAAATGATATTTATACAAAATATTTTCAATTATTTTGTATAAATATCATTTAGAGATTGTACATAGAGTATCAGCCCGTTAAAGAACAGTATATTTACTCGAAATCTTGCAAATATAAAATTAAAAGAAACTTTTCAACCCGATATTTATTTTTTACTTTTTCAAATAATTTCTGGTTAACTATTGTATTGTTCAGTCTATTTATATAGTCTGTGTTTATTCTTGGTTAGTTTTAACGATTTTAAAGAAAATTATGGAATATTGCTTCTGTAATTGTAGAAATTTTACAAATGTTTTTGTGCCTCGGTATAACTCTTCCATTTACAGTACTAGACCACAAAGAGGATGTCTGTCCCTGAGGTAGAATGATGTCTCCAGTATTGACATCGTGTGTATGTGTCACAGAGGAGACCACCGGGGCAACCTGCAGCCCCGACCATCTACGCTGTGGTAACGGCCGCTGTGTCTCCCCCACGTACCAATGTGACGGGGACAATGACTGCGGGGATTGGTCGGATGAGAAGTCTTGTAGTGAGTCTTCTATACTTGTCTATCCTTGTGTACTCTGTTTTACTTGTGTACTGTTGTACTTGTCTATCCTTGTGTACTCTGTTTTACTTGTGTACTGTTGTACTTGTCTATCCTTGTGTACTCTGTTTTACTTGTGTACTGTTGTACTTGTCTATCCTTGTGTACTCTGTTTTACTTGTGTACTGTTGTACTTGTCTATCCTTGTGTACTCTGTTTTACTTGTGTACTGTTGTACTTGTCTATCCTTGTGTACTCTGTTTTACTTGTGTACTCTGTTTTACTTGTCTATCCTTGTGTACTCTGTTTTACTTGTCTCTCCTTGTGTACTCTGTTTTACTTGTCTATCCTTGTGTACTCTGTTTTACTTGTCTCTCCTTATGTACTCTGTTTTACTTGTCTCTCCTTATGTACTCTGTTTTACTTGTCTCTCCTTATGTACTCTGTTTTACTTGTCTCTCCTTATGTACTCTGTTTTACTTGTCTCTCCTTATGTACTCTGTTTTACTTGTCTCTCCTTATGTACTCTGTTTTACTTGTCTCTCCTTATGTACTCTGTTTTACTTGTCTATCCTTGTGTACTCTGTTTTACTTGTCTCTCCTTGTGTACTCTGTTTTACTTGTCTATCCTTGTGTACTCTGTTTTACTTGTCTCTCCTTATGTACTCTGTTTTACTTGTCTCTCCTTATGTACTCTGTTTTACTTGTCTCTCCTTATGTACTCTGTTTACTTGTCTCTCCTTACGTACTCTGTTTTACTTGTCTATCCTTGTGTACTCTGTTTTACTTGTCTCTCCTTATGTACTCTGTTTTACTTGTCTCTCCTTGTGTACTCTGTTTTACTTGTCTCTCCTTGTGTACTCTGTTTTACTTGTCTCTCCTTGTGTACTCTGTTTTACTTGTCTCTCCTTGTGTACTCTGTTTTACTTGTCTCTCCTTATGTACTCTGTTTTACTTGTCTCTCCTTGTGTACTCTGTTTTACTTGTCTCTCCTTGTGTACTCTGTTTTACTTGTCTCTCCTTATGTACTCTGTTTTACTTGTCTCTCCTTATGTACTCTGTTTTACTTGTCTCTCCTTGTGTACTCTGTTTTACTTGTCTATCCTTGTGTACTCTGTTTTACTTGTCTATCCTTGTGTACTCTGTTTTACTTGTCTCTCCTTGTGTACTCTGTTTTACTTGTCTCTCCTTGTGTACTCTGTTTTACTTGTCTCTCCTTATGTACTCTGTTTTACTTGTCTCTCCTTATGTACTCTGTTTTACTTGTCTCTCCTTGTGTACTCTGTTTTACTTGTCTATCCTTGTGTACTCTGTTTTACTTGTCTATCCTTGTGTACTCTGTTTTACTTGTCTATCCTTGTGTACTCTGTTTTACTTGTCTCTCCTTGTGTACTCTGTTTTACTTGTCTCTCCTTGTGTACTCTGTTTTACTTGTCTCTCCTTGTGTACTCTGTTTTACTTGTCTCTCCTTGTGTACTCTGTTTTACTTGTCTCTCCTTATGTACTCTGTTTTACTTGTCTCTCCTTGTGTACTCTGTTTTTACTTGTCTCTCCTTGTGTACTCTGTTTTACTTGTCTCTCCTTGTGTACTCTGTTTTACTTGTCACTCCTTGTGTACTCTGTTTTACTTGTCTCTCCTTGTGTACTCTGTTTTACTTGTCTCTCCTTGTGTACTCTGTTTTACTTGTCTCTCCTTGTGTACTCTGTTTTACTTGTCTCTCATTGTGTACTCTGTTTTACTTGCCTCTCATTGTGTACTCTGTTTTACTTGTCTCTCCTTGTGTACTCTGTTTTACTTGTCTCTCCTTGTGTACTCTGTTTTACTTGTCTCTCCTTGTGTACTCTGTTTTACTTGTCTCTCCTTGTGTACTCTGTTTTACTTGTCTCTCCTTGTGTACTCTGTTTTACTTGTCTCTCCTTGTGTACTCTGTTTTACTTGTCTCTCCTTGTGTACTCTGTTTTACTTGTCTCTCCTTGTGTACTCTGTTTTACTTGTCTCTCCTTGTGTACTCTGTTTTACTTGTCTCTCCTTGTGTACTCTGTTTTACTTGTCTCTCATTTGTATTGCTGTACTTGTCTCTCCTTGTGTACTCTGTTTTACTTGTCTCTCCTTGTGTACTCTGTTTTACTTGTCTCTCCTTGTGTACTCTGTTTTACTTGTCTCTCCTTGTGTACTCTGTTTTACTTGTCTCTCCTTGTGTACTCTGTTTTACTTGTCTCTCATTTGTATTGCTGTACTTGTCTCTCCTTGTGTACTCTGTTTTACTTGTCTCTCCTTGTGTACTCTGTTTTACTTGTCTCTCCTTGTGTACTCTGTTTTACTTGTCTCTCCTTGTGTACTCTGTTTTACTTGTCTCTCCTTGTGTACTCTGTTTTACTTGTCTCTCATTTGTATTGCTGTACTTGTCTCTCCTTGTGTACTCTGTTTTACTTGTCTCTCCTTGTGTACTCTGTTTACTTGTCTCTCCTTGTGTACTCTGTTTTACTTGTCTCTCCTTGTGTACTCTGTTTTACTTGTCTCTCCTTGTGTACTCTGTTTTACTTGTCTCTCCTTGTGTACTCTGTTTTACTTGTCTCTCATTGTGTACTCTGTTTTACTTGCCTCTCATTGTGTACTCTGTTTTACTTGTCTCTCCTTGTGTACTCTGTTTTACTTGTCTCTCCTTGTGTACTCTGTTTTACTTGTCTCTCCTTGTGTACTCTGTTTTACTTGTCTCTCCTTGTGTACTCTGTTTTACTTGTCTCTCCTTGTGTACTCTGTTTTACTTGTCTCTCCTTGTGTACTCTGTTTTACTTGTCTCTCCTTGTGTACTCTGTTTTACTTGTCTCTCCTTGTGTACTCTGTTTACTTGTCTCTCCTTGTGTACTCTGTTTTACTTGTCTCTCATTTGTATTGCTGTACTTGTCTCTCCTTGTGTACTCTGTTTTACTTGTCTCTCCTTGTGTACTCTGTTTTACTTGTCTCTCCTTGTGTACTCTGTTTTACTTGTCTCTCCTTGTGTACTCTGTTTTACTTGTCTCTCCTTGTGTACTCTGTTTTACTTGTCTCTCATTTGTATTGCTGTACTTGTCTCTCCTTGTGTACTCTGTTTTACTTGTCTCTCCTTGTGTACTCTGTTTTACTTGTCTCTCCTTGTGTACTCTGTTTTACTTGTCTCTCCTTGTGTACTCTGTTTTACTTGTCTCTCCTTGTGTACTCTGTTTTACTTGTCTCTCATTTGTATTGCTGTACTTGTCTCTCCTTGTGTACTCTGTTTTACTTGTCTCTCCTTGTGTACTCTGTTTTACTTGTCTCTCCTTGTGTACTCTGTTTTACTTGTCTCTCCTTGTGTACTCTGTTTTACTTGTCTCTCATTTGTATTGCTGTACTTGTCTCTCCTTGTGTACTCTGTTTTACTTGTCTCTCCTTGTGTACTCTGTTTTACTTGTCTCTCCTTGTGTACTCTGTTTTACTTGTCTCTCCTTGTGTACTCTGTTTTACTTGTCTCTCCTTGTGTACTCTGTTTTACTTGTCTCTCCTTGTGTACTCTGTTTTACTTGTCTCTCCTTGTGTACTCTGTTTTACTTGTCTCTCCTTGTGTACTCTGTTTTACTTGTCTCTCCTTGTGTACTCTGTTTTACTTGTCTCTCCTTGTGTACTCTGTTTTACTTGTCTCTCATTTGTATTGCTGTACTTGTCTCTCCTTGTGTACTCTGTTTTACTTGTCTCTCCTTGTGTACTCTGTTTTACTTGTCTCTCCTTGTGTACTCTGTTTTACTTGTCTCTCCTTGTGTACTCTGTTTTACTTGTCTCTCATTTGTATTGCTGTACTTGTCTCTCCTTGTGTACTCTGTTTTACTTGTCTCTCCTTGTGTACTCTGTTTTACTTGTCTCTCCTTGTGTACTCTGTTTTACTTGTCTCTCCTTGTGTACTCTGTTTTACTTGTCTCTCATTTGTATTGCTGTACTTGTCTCTCCTTGTGTACTCTGTTTTACTTGTCTCTCCTTGTGTACTCTGTTTTACTTGTCTCTCCTTGTGTACTCTGTTTTACTTGTCTCTCCTTGTGTACTCTGTTTTACTTGTGTACTGTTGTACTTGTCTTTCATGTGTACTGCTATACTTGTCTCTTTGTTATCTCTACAGTACATGCCTCTCCGTTCTCTTTGGAAATGTAAACTATCTTAACGCGAATGTTTCTTATATACAAGGTATGTCCCATAGGTTCCCGGACTGGGTCCATAAAAAAATAAATAAATGAAAAATGTAAATGAATTTGACTGTTTATTATAGAAAAAATATCTGGCTACACGGTGGTACCAATATCGAGGCGGTACTTGCGCGCGCGCCAAGGTTATTCTAATTTATTTAAAGGTCACACCTAGCGCTGCGGCGATTTTACGATGGAACAAAAATTGAAGCAGAGGATTTGCATAGAATTTTGTGTGAAACTTCAAATATCAGCAACCGAAACTTTTGAAATGCTTAATAAAGCATTCCCCAATGACGCCCCAAAGAGAACAACTGTTTTTGAATGGCATTCTAGATTTAAAGCTGGCAGAATTTCCATTGAAGATGATCCTCGTTAAGGACGCCCAAAATTTCAAAGGACTGATGAAAATGTGCAAAAATTCACCGATTTGATAAAAGAAAATCCTCAAACCACTTTGCTGGAGCTAGAGCAAGACACAGGCATCTCTAAAACAACGATTGGAAGGATCGTAACCGAAGATTTGAAGCTCAAAAAGACTCCTGCAAAATTCATCCCAAGATTCCTCATTAATGAGCAAAAACTGTGTCGGCTTGCAACCTGTGAGGACATGATGGAAATGACAAGAACGGATCCAGAATGGAAAGACAAGATAATCACAGGCGACGAGACATGGGTCTATGGCTATGACCCTGAAACCAAACCTCAAACTGCCGAGTGGAGAGGTTAGGGTGAGCCTAGACCCAAAAAATCCATAAACAAGTGTTGCTGGTCGCTTTTTCGGATAACAAGGGCATTGTTCATCACGAGTATCTTCCTGCAGGCCAAACAGTTATTAAGGAAATGTATTTGGGCATTCTTCGCCGTCTAAGGGAAGCGATTCGAAAAAAAAGGCCAGAAAAATGGACTAATGGTGGCTGGATCCTACACCATGACAATGCTCGCCCTCAAACAGCGCACTTGATGACTAGCTTTTTGGCGAAAAACGGGACACAAATCCTACTTCAACCACCCTATTTCCCAGACATCGCACCAAATGACTTTTTCCTGTTCCCCAAACTTAAAGCAGTTCTAAAAGGAAGACATTTTGACACCAGGGATGACATAATAGAAAAATCGCCTTTAGCATTGAAGAGCATTCCAAAAGAGGCTTATAAAAACTGTTTCGACAATTGGGAGAAACGATGGCGCTGGTGCGTTGAAGCAAGAGGGGATTACTTTGAAAAGTTTAAATACATTTTTAAAAAAATATCTTACCTTTTTTTATGGACCCAGTCCGGGAACCTATGGGACATACCTTGTATATATGAAAAATAGTACAAAAGTGAATTTTTTTGATTCAGGTAGATATATGGTGCCTTTCAGTAACTTGCAGTTGCATGATTAGGAAATGCCTTTTTTCTTAATATATATTTTTTTAGATAATCAATAAGGAATCTAGGGTTTGGGAATCATAGAAGAATCTTTATTATATAAATATACATGTCTCTCTCCCGTCGAAGCAAAACGCCATCTATTGACCATCTCCACAAACTAGCGGCCTCGGGTCGGTGACAAAGCCACAACACCAGCTTTGGCAAACTGAGAAGTGTCCACCTAGAGACCATGGTTTCGGGTTAATGGTTCTCTTCAGTACAGAACGGACTTTATTCCATGAGATCCACAAGGGATCTAATGGAAACTTTCACAATATGCCAAAGAGGTGTTTAGCTGGCAAAGTGGTTAGGCCAAATCTATGGCCGAAATATAGATGGATTATTTTTTAATCAATATCCTCCCCCGGCAAAATTTCTGTCTACACATCAATACCATATAATACACCTAGGTGTCGTATCTTTATGCGTTTACTATTTTACCCCTTTTATCCTATATGCTATATATTATATTTAATATGGTTACAGCCTTTATATAAAGCCAATTAATATAGTACCGTGCTCGAACAATTATAAATGTAAGACAATTTCTACTGCCCTTACTGCAATGGAGGGTTCACCACTGATGAGCCAGGCCCTCCCTTTAATTTTTCCATTGCATTAAGGGCAGTAGAAATTGTTTTATTTTAAAAAGAATATTACGCTTCTAAAATAGTTTCGTAATTTGATAACAGATGGCGCGCTAGTGCATCGTAATATAATTATAAATGTATTGTGGCTCTATTGTTTACATTCTGTGTTGTGCAATATAGTTATATATATACAAATTATATAGCTATATACAACACTAGAAATAACAATGAGGACAATAAAAACTATATATTGTTATAAACCAGTTTATTCTTTATTGAGTTTATCTCTCAATATCATGTTTTCCATCATTCCTAGAATGTATTAGCTTTCCTGAACAAAAGCTTCCATCATCTCAAAGGTAAATAATCAAACAATTCAAGATCTGTTTATTTCCTCTATTGTGTAACGTTGGACAAAGGTCTTTGTTGTCTTCTACCTGAGGTGTCCTCGAGCCAGCGATCAAAGTGGGGTGACGTTGTCACAGTATTGTCACACTGAATATAATCATAATAAGATACCCTCTGTTGTTGTGGCTTTGTCACCGACCCGAGGCCGCTAGTTTGCGGCAACGGTCAATAGATGGCGTCTAGTTTTGACATCTATTTTGACGGGAGAGGCGACCTTTGTCTTTTTAGATC
>CP092876.1:2963154-3005856 GCA_030710605.1 Cordylochernes scorpioides | reverse complement strand
AATTAAACTAGCATGAATTTGTTTCAAATAAAACAACTTTCTACTGTTCTTACTGCAATAGAAAAATCTTGGAGGGCCTGACTCATCAGTGGTGAACCTTTCCAGCGGTTTCGCCAGCTTAATATTCATTAATATTGTCTAATATTGAATGGCACACAAGTCCTGATTATAGATTCGACAGGAAGGGGAATTTTAGATGTAGGTTTTTGAACAAATTATGAGCATGAACTCTTTGAGGTATATAGTAGAAATATATAAAGACTTGCATCAAGCAATGTTCCTCCGCAAACAATTCAATTCCTCCGCAAAATTCCAGTTAGGAATAAATCAAAACATGAAGCATTTAGGCACCATCTATTATTAAAAATTAAAACTATTTAGAGCGTTTCTTGTTCATTTTTCGAAAACTAGATTCGTTCTTTGTTAGATATTTTCTTCTATGTGAACTGATTGTGTGCAGTCAAAATCTCAATCTTAAGAGAGTGAAGGTAAATCTTTGTTTATCATCCTATCAATCTACCAGCCATAACTGTACATTCTATGCGCATGTCCGGTTACATGTGAGGATGGTGTGTCCTCAGCTCCCAGGCCGTGCTCCGCCAGCGAGTTCCGATGCCGTGACGGGGCGTGCATCAGCTCGTCATGGCGGTGTGATCAGGACGTCGACTGCAGGGACGGCTCGGACGAAGACTCCTGCCGTGAGTTACTCTACTACGACATATATGCATATATCCACGTTTATATATGTAAATAGGATAGAACCAATAAATACAAACTATGGTTGTTACGACCGCGTAGTTCTAATGCAATATGCAGGCAAATTTCCAGGGGTTGGGTTCACGTGTTTCCCCAGAAGGAACCCTATATCAGAATCTAGCAACAACCACACAGCGACTGAACCAAATGACTTTTAATTCTATACTGAACTATATCTACACCGATTAAAAAAGACAACTAAAAAAATGAATATTTCTAAACAAATGAAAATAATCAAAAATTCTTCTATATTTACATCCGCCAACAAATATAAATCAAATATTTAAAAAAGAACATACGTAAACAAATCAATAATACACTATAATTCGGCTTATATGATTGTAGAACGAAGTTTGACCATTATACCGCAAATGTTTCTTCCAAACCAAAAATCGAAATCCATTTTAAGGAGAAACAACGACCATTTCTAACCTTAGGAATGAAGTATGAAAGGATGAATTGTGAAGAGTAATGATGAACGGAAAAATAAGTGTCCAGGGATGGGAAATCAAAATACAAATATAAAAAAATACAAATATTTACACTGGTAGCCCAGGGCGAGTAGAATCTACCACTTTATATACTGTCGACATACCAGCGGTCGATCTCGCAAGACCCTGAAATTAGCACCTCTGCAATATATAGGGGTCCTCTGGACTTTTTAGGGAAGTCGGGTATCAGGCTAGAAGATATGTGAATACACTGAACGACGATCTGGCTTGGGCTGTGCCAGTACTATCTTCTTTCGGCCTGTAGCCTCAGTTGCCGTTTTCAACTTTCGTATTTTTTCATTTCCACTTTTTATTCCACATATATGTTGTAAAATGTGGAGCCGACATCGTCATAGTTGGCTCCTCATCCAAATTACAGTCATGGGGCCAGAGTGGGAGTGTACTAGCGTGAAGATAAATCCACACGCATAAGAGTATGGTTACTTCGGTTTAGGGGGTAGCACCCGGGAAGGTGAAATGGACTCAGGGAGCACTGGAATCGCTGTTCAATCGGGCAACAAGACGACATAACTACACCTGACACCGATCTACTCTGCCTTCTGGGCCCAGAAACATCCCACCTTATATGCTAGTGGTGAGGTAATAATGGGTGGACATTTTTGGGCAACTATCCGAACTTTGTAGAAGTGACAAATCGATTGTTCCCTTTTCTAAATGATTTAACTCTCTTATATCAGCCAACTTTGTCTATATAAATTTTATGAATTCTGTCGATTAATATATGTAAGTTTGTAAATATTCAATTCTAAGTTTAATTTGTTGTTTAGTTTGTTTCTTCTGTAATATTCTGTAGTATTCTGTAATACTTCAATATCGCGCCTTGTATGTACGGACCGCTAACCTAGCTGCTAGTGAAGTGTGTAATCGCCAATTTTCTTATCCTTCGCTCCTCCAGGCTGGCTGGGACAACACTGTAATCTAATTGACCAAACGAAATGAAGACGCAGGGAATGTTAATGACTTGAGACAAACGGCTTTGTTTCCTTGCTCCTTTCGGCAAGAGGGAGCTCAAAGATCCTACTCACAGAGTGTGGAATTAGTGTTGGCACATTTAGCCTGTTTGTTTTACTTCTTCTATTTGTTTTGCCATTTGCTCACCTTTCTATTAATCTTTTCTTGAGCTCTCTTCTGTTTTCTTAACTAGCTGTTAATCTTTCTTCTTGCCGAGTTTTGTTAATATATCTATTTGTTCTCTCTTTTATGGGGAATCTTTGAAAACCTTTTTATACCATTCTTATATATTAAGTTATAATTTCTTTTAAAATATATACACTTGGGTCTGTTAAGGTTTTATTTTCTAAACGTTTCAACAAAAATATATTGTCAAGCAAAATAAAAACAAAGTATTTGGCAAGGCGTTAAAAATTATTCGGTAACCTCTACCTTCAAGATAAATTATACTTGTCATAAATTAATATGCGTGTTAAAGAAATATTAAATTTAGATATGTATTTATATTTCTACATACAGTCCTAGAAGCATATGTCAATGTGCATAACAAACATACATTTACTGTATTCCAAAACATATGCAGATTATATAGGAAACTCGGTTTAATACAATAGTAGAGCGGCCAGGAGATTAAATTGGCGAAACCGCTGAGAGGGTTCACCTTTGATGAGCCATTCTTTCCCTCTTTAAAATTTTATTCAATGCAGTAAAATATTTTTGTAGAAATAGTTTTGTGTATTATTTGGATGTGCGTTTGTGTTGTATTATTTTTGGCTTCGGCTAATAGAATTATGAATTAAGATTGTAATCTGGTCTTTGGCTCGTCGACGATTCTTTGATCGAAAGCTATCCGATATGCAAATTAGGAAACTATTGTATTGTTCATTCTACACGATAGAGCGTTTATTCTTGATGTTTTAACGAAACTATAACGAAAGATAGTTTCAGAATATTGTAGACATTTTACAACTAATTTTGCTTCGAGCATAACTCCTCCGCTTTAAAATACAAGAAAACAAATTTCAAAAAGCCTATTTATGCAACTTACATTACATATTTTACACAAAATAAATTTACTGGCAATGCGTTTCTTTTAAATATCATCAAATATTATCTCTACAGACCTTACTGCAATGATATGAGTTATTGAATGAGAGGGCTTGGCTCATCAGTAGTGAACCCTCTCAGCGGTTTCGCCAAATTAATCTCTAGACCGCTCTACTATTGTATTAGATTTTTATTGTATTGGCGAAACCGCTGAGAGGGTTCACTACTGATGAGCCAAGCCCTCTCATTCAATAACTCATATCATTGCAGTAAGGTCTGTAGAGATAATATTTGATGATATTTAAAAGAAACGCATTGCCAGTAAATTTATTTGTGTAAAATATTAACGATAGATGGCAATTAAATTTATAAATTTAATTTACATTACATATGTACATACATATGCAACTTACATTACATATGTACATACCTACATACAACACACGTAACGTTAAATTCATCAATCTAAAATATCTCTAACTTACTTAAAAACACATTTGGAGGTTTTGTGTGTATTAAAAATGTTTTTAATTCAATAAGAGATATCCGCCTAAAAAAACTGAGTTATTTTATTAAAAATCCTTTAATTAAAATAAGGAAGCGGTGGCTAAAAAAACATATTTGCACATGCCAAGCAACTTCGGCTGCCCCCAAAAAAATCTCAAATCTTTTAAATGCTATTTATTCAAACGATACTTTTGACAGGATTATAAAGTAATTATATTTTTGCTCTCTATTTCTCTACAGTATTCTAACGTGTAAGTGTTAAAAAATACCTAATATATATAGCAAAAGATAATTATATTTTAAATATATTAAATTTAAAAAAACTAATTTAAAATAAAACCAAAAGAATGTCATTAAAAGCTTTTAAAAATTCAGTTTTTTTAATATATATAATATTTTCACACCCTAAAGTCTTTCTCTGTGAATTATTTTTTAGGATTTTTTAAAAATATATTTTTTTAAACTTTAAGACAATGTTAGTGTTTGGTATTAAATATTTTTATAGAAAGATGCTTTATATTTTTTTAAATCTGGAATTTAAATGTGAAATATGTATATAGGGTTAATATTTTCTTTAGATATAGTTTGATTTAGATTTATTTTAATTGTTAAAATTTTTATTTTTATATGAAGTTAATGGCGTATGTTTTAGAAGAACTTTGAGATGCGATGATTGTAAAAATTATGAAGCAATCATGATGACTTGGTAGTTTTCTTTATGAAAATATTATTTTGGGGAAATACACTTTATGGTCATTATCTATAGATTTTGATGACATACAATAAAACTAAAAGCAGATTCGGAATCAGCGTCATTGGATTACTCAAAAAGCATTTTAAATGCTCAAACATCAAAAACTTTTTAAAATTTTGTAGACCTTTGTAATTTAAAAAAATAAAGACATATATACTAGGAGAATAATTTAAGAGTTTTACTAATTCTCTCGTTAATCTTAACTCTATCTTAAATGTACTATTTTAAATTCTATTTACATATATCAAAATATTCATATTTTATAAGAAATATACATGTTTATGAGAAAATAATAGAAAAATAAATAAATAAAAAGATCAAGTGTTGATATTAAAAATAAAAAAGGCATATCCTGATCAGGAGCACATGTGCTTTACAGAAAGCAGAGCGCCATCTACAAAGCACATGTGCTCCTGGTCAGGATATGCCTTTTTTTATTTTTAATACATGTTTATATGCCATATTTACATATACAATATTCAATCAAATAATCCCTTGTACAATTATAGGGATCTAGGGATAAATTAAGAAAAAGGCATCTCTCCTTATCGTGCAATTGAAAGTTTCTGATGGCTTTATTATACTTCTATTGAAGACACACGAGATAATCAAATGCGAACATAAATGCAATGTAACAGCGGTGTGGTAGATTAAACTGGCGAAACCGCTGGGAGGGTTCACCACTGATGAGCCAGGCCCTCCCATTAATTTTTCCATTGCAGTAAGGGCAGTAGAAATTGTTTAATTTCAAAAAGAATCTTACGCCTTTAAAATAGTTTCGAATTTTGATAACAGATGGCACGCTAGTGCATCATAATTGCCTTTGCCCCCTTAAAAAAGAAATAGATGACCGTCGACATCAAAGACTATCCACTTTTATGTGTGTGATAAGGGGTAGGCAGTCGTGGTCATTGATGTGTTGAAGCACACAGGGGCAAAGAAGAGACGACTACAAGACACCAAATTAAGACGTCACAGCTGATAAAAGGAGGAGCCTAGATTGTCCGTTTACTCCATACATAGGAACTAATAACAAACTGTCTCTCCCTCAAGATGGCGGGTTTTAATCAGACGAAGAGTGTGATGACGTCATAATGAGCTTGACCAGTTATATTCCTTCCTGGAAATTCTATTTCCAGCCTGCCTGCTTTAAATGAAGACTTTTCTGGACCGATCCTTTTCAATACTGCTTTCTACCTATGTTGATATTCGTGGATGGCTTTTCTTGATTTATCAAGAAATTGGGTTAGCCAAATATCACGAAGCAAGCTAAATAAACGTTTAGTTTATTTTTGCTCCACTAGATGGCGCTCTGCCATCTAAAAAGAACATGTGCTCGTGGTCAGGAAATGCCTTCTTCTATTTTTAATATCAACACCTGACCCACTTATCTTTTATTTATATATATATATTTTTTTCATATGTAGATATGTGGTGAACTTACAGTAAAAGCAGTCACCAATTACTACTACCCACCATGCTTATCATGGCCTGTAACACGTGTACTTAGGGATAAGAAAAGATGTTTCGTTTACTTTAAAATATATCTTGATTAAATAAAAATATAGAGAAACCGCTGAGAGGGTTCACCGCTGATGAACCAAGCCCTCTCAATCAATAAATTTTATCATTTCAGTAAGGCGTGTAAAGATATGTGAAAAGAAACACATTGCCAAGATGTCAGTGACATCCTGAGTTAATAATTTTAGATTTCCATCCTTTCCCCTTTGTCAGTCACCTCTATCATTCTTTATTGGATGTACAAATGACACAAAATTTCATAAAGTTTTTTTTTTTTTGTATATATTTGGAATTTATTTTAAAGTCGTAAGATTCTTTTTGAAAATAAATAATTTCTACTGCCCTTATTTTCAAAAAGAATCTTACGCCTTTAAAATAGTTTCGAATTTTGATAACAGATGACGCGCTAGTGCATCATATTTGGAATTTAATCTTTTTTATAAATTATCTGAGACATATATCTATAAACCTAAAGGTCACTTCTCTCCCCTGTCAAAATAAACTCTGAAACTAAACGCCATCTATTGACCTTTTTCGCAAGCTAACGGACTCGGGTCGGTGACAAAGCCACAACACCAGCTTTGGCAAACTGAGAAACGTCCACCTGAAGACCATGCTTTCGTGTTTATGATCATCGTCAGTCCAGGGTGGACTTTGTTTTCATGAGATCCATGAGAACTCAAATTATATTTTCAGAATAAGGTGTTTATTTGCTGGTAAAGAGTGGCTAGGTCAATCATATGGCCAAATTTCTATAGATAAATATTATTCCCTGCAAATATTTCAACATTATAATTACATATATGTTATGATTATTTTGTTTTGATGTTGGAATGATAAAGAATTGGAGGTGAAGTCGTGTAAATAGTAAAGATAATTATTTACCCATCAATCAGTTTTTACCTTGAATTACTTGAAGCAAATTATACATATAATTATTTTTTTACAGTAATATAGAATTTATAAAATGAATTCTATATTCGTTAATTAAAAATTAGGTAGGTTAACTATACATATTTACAACAATTATTCAAAGTGTTATAAATCCATAGTCAAAAATAAAAGAATAGTCAATGATGAAAGTAAAATACATGTTTTAAAAATAATATTTGCATTTTAGATTATAATATATATATATATATATATATATGTGACAATATCGTTGCGGAATTTCTTGTTGTTCGATTTGAATGGTGAGGATTGGTTGAAACGCAGTCGTTTGAGTGGAAGTTGAAGCATACAGTTAGGAATAATCAGGACACGTGATGGGGTTTGAAAATAAAAGGCAACTGGGTTGGAGGAAAGAAAGCTTGAGAAGAGCGGAGCGATTTTGATTGTTAATTATCTGATCACATGGCGGTGATTGACTTAGCTATGGGCTGAGCGGAGGGAGAGAGGTCCAGAGCAGATGTTACCTTGTTGGGAGCGAAGGAGCAACTCTAGGTGTTGTTCCGATGGTAGCCAAAGCACAACTGACAATTCTTGCTTTTCGATTTAACACCACGAGTTGTCTTCCTTCCCATTGGTCGAAGGATGGAACGTGCCCGTTTTTCTATTGGTTGACCTATTTAGTTATTCCTTCCTAATTGGACCGGCGGCTTTCTTTGGTGAAAGATATGCCCGGCCCTGATAGGAAGTATCGGGTGTTAGTTCGACTCTATTTACTTCCGCGGCTATCAAATACGTCCGGTCCTGTCCGGAAATATTGGGTGTCTCTCGACTAATATAACTTCTGCGGATACTAGATACGTCCGGGCTTGCCAGGAAGTATTGACTGTACAAGTTATTTATACTGGTGCCCGCTTTTAGCCTGCTTCCTATGTCTTGTTGCTACTTCCTTTCCTCCAGTTACCTCATTCTTTATTAAATCTTTGAAAATCATACATTGTACATGCATAGTGGGTCGGGGGTGCATACAATTATATACAAATTATGACATATATATATATGTCATAATATATGCTCTTCCAGGATTAATAAAACAAACCTAGAATCAGCCAGAGAGAGATGGGTAGCTAAAGGGCGTCACTTTAGAGATCACGACATTCCAAAGGGGCGGCAAAAGGGGCCCGCCCGTCAACACCTGGGGACTATTTTGGTAGTCGGGGGTGACCACACAAGACAGTCGTTCAGCGGACAGCCCTCTCGCTCCCTCTCTCTCTCGGATGGCTTCCAGATTCCTCTTCCAACTCGTCGTGTGATTATTTCTCTCCTCACCACATTATTACCACTATATTGTCACATTGAAAGTCGACAGGATAAGACCTGGCCGGGAAGCAAATCCCTCATATACCAGAGTATGAAGAAACAAGAAGCCAAGCCACGATGATCGGCCAAACCCAACTCAACTGTAACCACTCCTCTTCGAGCCCTCAACCCCTTCCTCGCCAACTTTTGAACCGTTACCCTGAAGAAGTGATCGCCTACGACGGAGATGAAGCTGCCGCCTACTTCTTCAAGCACTAGATCTGCCCAAGAACGATCGCCGCACCAGAGCAGGACACCTTCCATCATCATGGACAAGACTCCGCCATATCCCTGCCGCTACTGTAATGTACAACACTGGTACGCACAGTATCACAGACAGAACTCTCCCGAATCTCAATGAACTTACCTGCTCTCTAAACCAGCATTACCTGTAAGTGGAATTGTTTTAACCCCTACCATTCATTCTTAAATAAGTCATTCCTTGTAAATTGTCCCAATATTTACATAATTAGCTCCATTTATTTTCTCCACGCCTATTAACAATGATTTTATTCTCCATATTATTTATCTAGATATTTGTAACTCATTTAATTAGTTACCTTACCAGTAGAATTTAACAATCGTCATTTTAATTAAATAATTTCCATTTTAACGTAACTTAAAAAAAAGGGAATTCTACCTCTTAATGCTTTACGATTTTTACTATTAACAATAGATTTTTCATAATCAATTTATCTATAAAAATATGCCTCCAGCACCTAAACTTTTGTATACCTATTTGTATATGACCTCTCCTACTTGTAAGCACGGCTCACGAAAAATAATTTCTTTACCTAAACGACTCAACATTCACCCTGTAATTCAGGCGTCGAAGAATTCCAACCACCACGTGAGCCTTGCTTACAACCAACCCTTGGTGACTCTTATCTACCTTCCCCTTAATGTCCCACTCATTCTTACAACCTTGTTAACCTTATACCAGCTCAGGACCTTTATAGAGAATTATTGATTAATCAATTATCGAACTTCTATATTGTCATTTCAAAATCCTAACCTTCGCCCTTCATTTATGATAATATATTTCGTAGTTCATCTCTAGCATATCCACCGACCCACACCATCTAGCCAATGGCGTGTTCGTCACAGGGTGCAGATTGACTAACCGCTAGATATTTATCAACCCCTTTTTGTTCGCACTTGAACAATCTGCATCGGGCGACACAGTTCGCCCCTTCTTCTCGCGCCACACGTTCGCCACACGGACCCTGTCTTCAAATCAATGTTTGTCCCTTGTCCAAACCAGCTCGATATAGCCTACCTCCGATATTTCCCACGGAGGTACGTTAAACATCGTCGCTGATTCTGTCCGGTCCGTCATCATTTCGCGCAGACATGGGTCTTACTTTCAACCCACCGCGAAATCATCGCCTTGCACAAGCTCCCACGAAGGTTCAAACACCTCGTGTCCGAGCAGCTTGTCACTTGTAACGGACAACGCCGTCCTCGTCCCAATTTTTGGCACTGCGCGCGCATACTTTCCGCAAATTAAATATAAGTCCGTTCGACTTCCTCACCTACACACGGGACTTTTCCCCTCGGACTCGCTACACAAGCAACTACGAGTAATAGATAAGGTAGAATGGCCCAGGGCAAGTTTCCCCTCGCCCTATTCGCCAAGGTTCTAACATTGTATGTAGTTTTATATTTACCTCAGTCCTGAGCTCACACAATTGCTAACCTCAACCTCATTTCTCATACTCTACACCTATAGCATAGAAAGCCCATGCCAAGTTTCCCCTTGCCATGTCCGCCTGAAAAATATCTTAAAGTGTAGAGTTCCCCAGTCTTAATGATCTTCAGAATTTCATCATGTGTTTGTGACTCCCCTTCTCCTTGTACACACTCCTCAATGTCATTTCTCATATAGTACATTAGATTTTGTTGTATATAGCCTTTTATAACCTTGATATTTTCAAAGATTTCCTTAAATGTCAATCTCTCCGGTGTTGTAAAACTGCTTGTAAATAATATTTACTTGTGTACTATACGATATTTTATTTACATAAAACTATGTCACCATTACCTTAACTAATTTCAACTGTAAAATTATTTTCTCTATTCCTGGCTTCTCCAGCTTTAAGTATACTCAAACCATGT
The DNA here is from genome assembly GCA_030710605.1 of Cordylochernes scorpioides. NCBI lineage: Eukaryota > Metazoa > Arthropoda > Arachnida > Pseudoscorpiones > Chernetidae > Cordylochernes > Cordylochernes scorpioides. The sequence continues at coordinate 2,995,443 of CP092876.1, read as the reverse complement.
TCAGCCTTCTTCAACGGGGGCCATATGTCATAATATATGCTCTTCCAGGATTAATAAAACAAACCTAGAATCAGCCAGAGAGAGATGGGTAGCTAAAGGGCGTCACTTTAGAGATCGCGACATTCCAAAGGGGCGGCAAAAGGGGCCCGCCCGTCAACACCTGGGGACTATTTTGGTAGTCGGGGGGTGACCACACAAGACAGTCGTTCAGCGGACAGCCCTCTCGCTCCCTCTCTCTCTCGGATGGCTTCCAGATTCCTCTTCCAACTCGTCGTGTGATTATTTCTCTCCTCACCACATTATTACCACTATATTCCCAAATATATATATAATGAAATTATTTAAAAGCGCGAATGTTTCTTTTATACATAATACAAACTTTTACTGTCCTTACTGCGATGAAAATATATATTGGGAGGGCTTGGCTCATCAGTGGTGAACCCTCCCTTTTAGGGGTATTATGTATATAAGAAACATTCGCGCTTTTAAATCCTTTCATTTTATATGTATAGATGGCGCGTTATTGCATTGTGATAATATATATATGCTTGGAAAAAAAAGGATACAATATTTATTTTCTTAATAAAAAGCAAGGATTAGCAAGATCATCTAAATAACGGGAAAAAAAGTATCCAATACGGGATTTGATCCCGGGTTATCCACTCCCCCAATGTAGATACAAAGAGCTATATAATGGTTATATTTCTAGAATAAATGGAAGGAGTTGAGGGATGTTTCATTAACTGAGCTGCCCCGATATATTGGCTGCTGCTACTGCTGGATTAGACCCTGGGATTAACTCCAATACTGATCAATAGATGGAGCTAATTCCGCGTCAAATTTTACCTCCCACCACCCTGTTATTACCGCCATTGTTTTATTGGGATAATGTATATATATAGAGTGTTTTATGATACATTTGCGCACCATCTGTTATGAAAATTTGAAACTATTATAGGCGCATATGATTATTTTATAAATTTAAATATGGACAATACACCACAACTACCAAAAATTAAATAAATGCTTCAATAGCCCCCGATTCTTGCAAAATTCCAACCCCACCAGCGAGTGCAAGTAACCAAACGGGGTTCTGCTATATTTTTAAGTGTAAAGTCGAACTGCTTTTCATATGTGTAGACATGTGGTGCACTTACAGTAAAAGCAGTCACCTACTTCTACCCACCATGATTATCATGGCTTGTACTACGTGTACTCGGGATAACCAAAAAAATAGTAATAATAAAATAAAAATAATTTCTACTGCCCTTACTGCAATGAAAAAAAATTAAATGGGAGGGCCTGGTTCATCAGTGGTAAACCCTCCTGAGGTTTCACTCTCCCATTAATTTTTCCTTTGCAGTAAGGACAGTAGAAATTATTTAATTTTTAAAAGAATCATACGCGTCTATAATAGTTTATAATTTACATAGTGTTTTTGTTTTTGTAAATCTTTTATACATCTTCGCGTGAAGGCATCGTGTGGTTAATTTAAACATTTTTTTAGAAAAATGGAAGACCCTGAGAAAGATTAGGCGTTCAGCATAGCGAAATATTGGATTTTTTTAATTAATAAAATGTTTTGGTTCATATTTTTAATCCAAAATATGCCGTTTTTTGAGAAAAAGAATATTATTATAAAGCTATAACGAGCCATCTATACATATTAAATGAAAATATTAAAGCATGAATGTTTATTTTATACTTAAAAACGAACTTTTCTACTGTCCTTACTGCGATGAAAGAATTATTGGGAGGGTTTGGTTCATCAGTGGTAAACCCTCGCAGCTGTTTCGCCAATTTAATCTACCAGACTGCTTCTCTCAGAGCTTTAATACTGTATTGGATCATTCTGCTTATATATGCTACACTAAATATACTCACTCGTGGAAAAAAACTTAAGGAAGTTGTACCTTATAGCATGTAAATCGGGATTCAGATAATAACTCTGAAATACATTACAGTGATCTTTATTGAAGACACCCGAGATAACCAAGTGTGAATACACTCATGGACAAAACTTAAGGAAGTTGTATCTTTTACCATGTATATCGGGATTCAGACAATAACTCTGAAAGATATTACAGTGACATTTATTGAAGACACACGAGATAACCAAGTGTGTATACACTCATGGACAAAACTTAAGGAAGTTGTATCTTTTACCATGTATATCGGGATTCAGACAATAACTCTGAAAGATATTACAGTGACCTTTATTGAAGATACATGAGATAACCAAGTGTGTATACACTCATGGACAAAACTTAAGGAAGTTGTATCTTTTACCATGTATATCGGGATTCAGACAATAACTCTGAAAGATATTACAGTGACCTTTATTGAAGACACACGAGATAACCAAGTGTGTATACACTCATGGACAAAACTTAAGGAAGTTGTATCTTTTACCATGTATATCGGGATTCAGACAATAACTCTGAAAGATATTACAGTGACCTTTATTGAAGACACACGAGATAACCAAGTGTGTATACACTCATGGACAAAACTTGAGGAATTTGTATTTTTTACCATGTATATCGGAATTCAGACAATAACTCTGAAAGATATTACAGTGACATTTATTGAAGACACACGAGATAACCAAGTGTGTATACACTCATGGACAAAACTTAAGGAGGTTGTATCTTTTACCATGTATATCGGGATTCAGACAATAACTCTGAAAGATATTACAGTGACCTTTATTGAAGATACATGAGATAACCAAGTGTGTATACACTCATGGACAAAACTTAAGGAAGTTGTATCTTTTACCATGTATATCGGGATTCAGACAATAACTCTGAAAGATATTACAGTGACATTTATTGAAGACACACGAGATAACCAAGTGTGTATACACTCATGGACAAACCTTAAGGAAGTTGTATCTTTTACCATGTATATCGGGATTCAGACAATAACTCTGAAAGATATTACAGTGACCTTTATTGAAGACACACCAGATAACCAAGTGTGTATACACTCATGGACAAAACTTAAGGAAGTTGTATCTTTTACCATGTATATCGGGATTCAGTCAATAACTCTGAAAGATATTACAGTGACCTTTATTGAAGACACACCAGATAACCAAGTGTGTATACACTCATGGACAAAACTTAAGGAAGTTGTATCTTTTACCATGTATATCGGGATTCAGACAATAACTCTGAAAGATATTACAGTGACCTTTATTGAAGACACACCAGATAACCAAGTGTGTATACACTCATGGACAAAACTTAAGGAAGTTGTATCTTTTACCATGTATATCGGGATTCAGACAATAACTCTGAAATACATTACAGTGATCTTTATTGAAGACACCCGAGATAACCAAGTGTGAATACACTCATGGACAAAACTTAAGGAAGTTGTATCTTTTACCATGTATATCGGGATTCAGACAATAACTCTGAAAGATATTACAGTGACATTTATTGAAGACACACGAGATAACCAAGTGTGTATACACTCATGGACAAAACTTAAGGAAGTTGTATCTTTTACCATGTATATCGGGATTCAGACAATAACTCTGAAAGATATTACAGTGACCTTTATTGAAGATACATGAGATAACCAAGTGTGTATACACTCATGGACAAAACTTAAGGAAGTTGTATCTTTTACCATGTATATCGGGATTCAGACAATAACTCTGAAAGATATTACAGTGACCTTTATTGAAGACACACGAGATAACCAAGTGTGTATACACTCATGGACAAAACTTAAGGAAGTTGTATCTTTTACCATGTATATCGGGATTCAGACAATAACTCTGAAAGATATTACAGTGACCTTTATTGAAGACACACGAGATAACCAAGTGTGTATACACTCATGGACAAAACTTGAGGAATTTGTATTTTTTACCATGTATATCGGAATTCAGACAATAACTCTGAAAGATATTACAGTGACATTTATTGAAGACACACGAGATAACCAAGTGTGTATACACTCATGGACAAAACTTAAGGAGGTTGTATCTTTTACCATGTATATCGGGATTCAGACAATAACTCTGAAAGATATTACAGTGACCTTTATTGAAGATACATGAGATAACCAAGTGTGTATACACTCATGGACAAAACTTAAGGAAGTTGTATCTTTTACCATGTATATCGGGATTCAGACAATAACTCTGAAAGATATTACAGTGACATTTATTGAAGACACACGAGATAACCAAGTGTGTATACACTCATGGACAAACCTTAAGGAAGTTGTATCTTTTACCATGTATATCGGGATTCAGACAATAACTCTGAAAGATATTACAGTGACCTTTATTGAAGACACACCAGATAACCAAGTGTGTATACACTCATGGACAAAACTTAAGGAAGTTGTATCTTTTACCATGTATATCGGGATTCAGTCAATAACTCTGAAAGATATTACAGTGACCTTTATTGAAGACACACCAGATAACCAAGTGTGTATACACTCATGGACAAAACTTAAGGAAGTTGTATCTTTTACCATGTATATCGGGATTCAGACAATAACTCTGAAAGATATTACAGTGACCTTTATTGAAGACACACCAGATAACCAAGTGTGTATACACTCATGGACAAAACTTAAGGAAGTTGTATCTTTTACCATGTATATCGGGATTCAGACAATAACTCTGAAAGATATTACAGTGACCTTTATTGAAGACACACCAGATAACCAAGTGTGTATACACTCATGGACAAAACTTAAGGAAGTTGTATCTTTTACCATGTATATCGGGATTCAGACAATAACTCTGAAAGATATTACAGTGACCTTTATTGAAGACACACCAGATAACCAAGTGTGTATACACTGATGGACAAAACTTAAGGAAGTTGTATCTTTTACCATGTATATCGGGATTCAGACAATAACTCTGAAAGATATTACAGTGACCTTTATTGAAGACACACCAGATAACCAAGTATGTATACACTCATGGATAAAACTTAAGGAAGTTGTATCTTTTACCATGTATATCGGGATTCAGTCAATAACTCTGAAAGATATTACAGTGACCTTTATTGAAGACACACCAGATAACCAATTGTGTATACACTCATGGACAAAACTTAAGGAAGTTGTATCTTTTACCATGTATATCGGGATTCAGTCGATAACTCTGAAAGATATCACAGTGACCTTTATTGAAGACACACCAGATAACCAAGTGTGTATACACTCATGGACAAAACTTAAGGAAGTTGTATCTTTTACCATGTATATCGGGATTCAGTCAATAACTCTGAAAGATATTACAGTGACCTTTATTGAAGACACACCAGATAACCAAGTGTGTATACACTCATGGACAAAACTTAAGGAAGTTGTATCTTTTACCATGTATATCGGGATTCAGACAATAACTCTGAAAGATATTACAGTGACCTTTATTGAAGACACACCAGATAACCAAGTGTGTATACACTCATGGACAAAACTTAAGGAAGTTGTATCTTTTACCATGTATATCGGGATTCAGACAATAACTCTGAAAGATATTACAGTGACCTTTATTGAAGACACACCAGATAACCAAGTGTGTATACACTCATGGACAAAACTTAAGGAAGTTGTATCTTTTACCATGTATATCGGGATTCAGTCAATAACTCTGAAAGATATTACAGTGACCTTTATTGAAGACACACCAGATAACCAATTGTGTATACACTCATGGACAAAACTTAAGGAAGTTGTATCTTTTACCATGTATATCGGGATTCAGTCGATAACTCTGAAAGATATTACAGTGACCTTTATTGAAGACACACCAGATAACCAAGTGTGTATACACTCATGGACAAAACTTAAGGAAGTTGTATCTTTTACCATGTATATCGGGATTCAGTCAATAACTCTGAAAGATATTACAGTGACCTTTATTGAAGACACACCAGATAACCAAGTGTGTATACACTCATGGACAAAACTTAAGGAAGTTGTATCTTTTACCATGTATATCGGGATTCAGTCAATAACTCTGAAAGTTATTACAGTGACCTTTATTGAAGACACACCAGATAACCAAGTGTGTATACACTCATGGACAAAACTTAAGGAAGTTGTATCTTTTACCATGTATATCGGGATTCAGTCAATAACTCTGAAAGATATTACAGTGACCTTTATTGAAGACACACGAGATAACCAAGTGTGTATACACTCATGGACAAAACTTAAGGAAGTTGTATCTTTTACCATGTATATCGGGATTCAGTCAATAACTCTAAAAGATATTACAGTGACCTTTATTGAAGACACACCAGATAACCAAGTGTGTATACACTCATGGACAAAACTTAAGGAAGTTGTATCTTTTACCATGTATATCGGGATTCAGTCAATAACTCTGAAAGATATTACAGTGACCTTTATTGAAGACACACCAGATAACCAAGTGTGTATACACTCATGGACAAAACTTAAGGAAGTTGTATCTTTTACCATGTATATCGGGATTCAGTCAATAACTCTGAAAGATATTACAGTGACCTTTATTGAAGACACACCAGATAACCAAGTGTGTATACACTCATGGAAAAACTTAAGGAAGTTGTATCTTTTACCATGTATATCGGGATTCAGTCAATAACTCTGAAAGATATTACAGTGACCTTTATTGAAGACACACCAGATAACCAAGTGTGTATACACTCATGGACAAAACTTAAGGAAGTTGTATCTTTTACCATGTATATCGGGATTCAGACAATAACTCTGAAAGATTTTACAGTGACCTTTATTGAAGACACACCAGATAACCAAGTGTGCATACACTCATGGACAAAACTTAAGGAAGTTGTATCTTTTACCATGTATATCGGGATTCAGACAATAACTCTGAAAGATATTACAGTGACCTTTATTGAAGACACACCAGATAACCAAGGGTGTATACACTCATGGACAAAACATAAGAAAGTTGTATCTTTTACCATGTATATCGGGATTCAGACAATAACTCTGAAAGATATTACAGTGACCTTTATTGAAGACACACGAGATAACCAAGTGTGTATACACTCATGGACAAAACTTAAGGAAGTTGTATCTTTTACCATGTATATCGGGATTCAGACAATAACTCTGAAAGATATTACAGTGACCTTTATTGAAGACACACTAGATAACCAAGTGTGTATACACTCATGGACAAAACTTAAGGAAGTTGTATCTTTTACCATGTATATCGGGATTCAGTCAATAACTCTGAAAGATATTACAGTGACCTTTATTGAAGACACACCAGATAACCAAGTGTGTATACACTCATGGACAAAACTTAAGGAAGTTGTATCTTTTACCATGTATATCGGGATTCAGTCAATAACTCTGAAAGATATTACAGTGACCTTTATTGAAGACACACCAGATAACCAAGTGTGTATACACTCATGGACAAAACTTAAGGAAGTTGTATCTTTTACCATGTATATCGGGATTCAGAAAATAACTCTGAAAGATATTACAGTGACCTTTATTGAAGACACACCAGATAACCAAGTGTGTATACACTCATGGACAAAACTTAAGGAAGTTGTATCTTTTACCATGTATATCGGGATTCAGTCAATAACTCTGAAAGATATTACAGTGACCTTTATTGAAGACACACCAGATAACCAAGTGTGTATACACTCATGGACAAAACTTAAGGAAGTTGTATCTTTTACCATGTATATCGGGATTCAGTCAATAACTCTGAAAGATATTACAGTGACCTTTATTGAAGACACACCAGATAACCAAGTGTGTATACACTCATGGACAAAACTTAAGGAAGTTGTACCTTTTACCATGTATATCGGGATTCAGACAATAACTCTGAAAGATATTACAGTGACCTTTATTGAAGACACACCAGATAACCAAGTGTGTATACACTCATGGACAAAACTTAAGGAAGTTGTATCTTTTACCATGTATATTAGGATTCAGTCAATAACTCTGAAAGATATTACAGTGACCTTTATTGAAGACACACCAGATAACCAAGTGTGTATACACTCATGGACAAAACTTAAGGAAGTTGTATCTTTTACCATGTATATTAGGATTCAGTCAATAACTCTGAAAGATATTACAGTGACCTTTATTGAAGACACACGAGATAACCAAGTGTGTATACACTCATGGACAAAACTTAAGGAATTTGTATCTTTTACCATGTATATCGGGATTCAGACAATAACTCTGAAAGATATTACAGTGACCTTTATTGAAGACACACCAGATAACCAAGTGTGTATACACTCATGGACAAAACTTAAGGAAGTTGTATCTTTTACCATGTATATTAGGATTCAGTCAATAACTCTGAAAGATATTACAGTGACCTTTATTGAAGACACACGAGATAACCAAGTGTGTACACTCATGGACAAAACTTAAGGAAGTTGTATCTTTTACCATGTATATTAGGATTCAGTCAATAACTCTGAAAGATATTACAGTGACCTTTATTGAAGACACACGAGATAACCAAGTGTGTATACACTCATGGACAAAACTTAAGGAAGTTGTATCTTTTACCATGTATATCGGGATTCAGACAATAACTCTGAAAGATATTACAGTGACCTTTATTGAAGACACACCAGATAACCAAGTGTGTATACACTCATGGACAAAACTTAAGGAAGTTGTATCTTTTACCATGTATATTAGGATTCAGTCAATAACTCTGAAAGATATTACAGTTACCTTTATTGAAGACACACGAGATAACCAAGTGTGTATACACTCATGGACAAAACTTAAGGAAGTTGTATCTTTTACCATGTATATCGGGATTCAGACAATAACTCTGAAAGATATTACAGTGACCTTTATTGAAGACACACCAGATAACCAAGTGTGTATACACTCATGGACAAAACTTAAGGAAGTTGTATCTTTTACCATGTATATTAGGATTCAGTCAATAACTCTGAAAGATATTACAGTGACCTTTATTGAAGACACACGAGATAACCAAGTGTGTATACACTCATGGACAAAACTTAAGGAAGTTGTATCTTTTACCATGTATATCGGGATTCAGACAATAACTCTGAAAGATATTACAGTGACCTTTATTGAAGACACACCAGATAACCAAGTGTGTATACACTCATGGACAAAACTTAAGGAAGTTGTATCTTTTACCATGTATATCGGGATTCAGACAATAACTCTGAAAGATATTACAGTGACCTTTATTGAAGACACACGAGATAACCAAGTGTGAAGAAAATATGAAACTTCTTTAAGTTTTTTTCCACCGACCCGAGGCCGCTAGTTTGCGGCGACGGTCATTAGATGGCGTCAGTTTTTGACGTTTATTTTGACGGGAGAAGCGCCCTATGCTTCTATGGATCAATTGCCTCCCGGCAATTTTTCCATCTATATATATATATATATATATTAGATAATAAAGGCATATATTGGATTTAATAAAATATTTATTTTGCCAATATTTCGGCTGGCTGAACGCCAACCTTTATCGAGGCATTACATTTTTTATATACACAAACTCAGCGCCGCATAGTGGCAAAATAAATATTTTATTAAATCCAATATATGCCTTTTATTATCTAATGAATTAAGTATGGATTGCTCTATTTTCAAAATATACATATATATTATGATTATGTTTTGATGTTGGAATGATAAAGAATTGGAGGTGCAGTCGTGAAAAAGGAAAGATAGTGATTCACTTATCAAGTAGTTTTTATTTTCAATTACTTGAAAAGAATTGCACACAACACATTAAATATTTATCACAGTAATATGGAATTTATAAAATGAATTCTATATTCTTGCATTATAAAAAATAGGTAGGTTAACTATACATATTTACAACAAATATTCAAAGTATTCTAAATCTATGTTCAAAAATAAAAGAATAGTCAATGAATGAAAGTAAAATACATGTTTTTAAAAAATAAAATATTTGCATTTTAGATTATATAATATATATTATAATATTTCATATATATATATCTAAAGAGACATGGGTCGCCTCTCCCGTCAAAATAGATCTCTTTAGATCAATTTCCTCCCGGCAAAATTTCCATCTATATATATATTTATTTATTTATTTATTTATTATTATTATTATATTTCGCGCGAGGAAGGTGATTCCCTTACAAAAGCAGTTCTTGGTCAGATGAGCTATCATGCGTATAGTCACAAGTGTGCACGTGTCAATATGTCAGCATGGTACAAGCTGTATCTTAACGACCAAAAAAATGGTCTTTTGGGGAATCCTGAGAAATCATGAAACAGGTATTTAGGCTGGAAGGGCGTGAGAACGCCAAACGAAGCTCGAAACGCGTACGTGATTAGCTTTTCTTGATTAATCAAGAAAATGTATTAGACAAATTATGAAATAATTAAAAATCAACGATTAGTTGATAATTATTCCGACAGATGGCGCTAACCATCAGCAACTTTTAGTTGCACGATTTTATGTGTCATCCTTGCTCAGGGGCCGTGCTAATCTTCTCTTGTATCGTTCCTATTTTAGTATATGTACCATCGAATAAGCGTGTACAACTTTTATTTGTACAATCAGGAGATGCATTTTTTTCTTAATTTATTCACCTGTTCTGTGTGAGCAGAAGAGCTTAAATTGACTTGTTCCATTATATGTATGTTCCATATGTAAATACCTGTTTTCTTTCCTCTTTTCGCTCTCCACTTCTCCCATCCATATTTCCGATTTTTTTTTTCTTATTTTACATAGGATTATTCAAATAATAATAATCTGTTTATATTTACCATGTGTATATAATCTTTCTCCATTTTTACCCCTTTGTATATTTCCCACTTTCATAGGTTTCTCCGTCTTGTAACCCCAAGGAGAATCCTCTGTAAGACCTGTGTGTCTTAATAAAGGCTTTTGTGTGTGTGTGTGTAATTTAACCACCTGATCCCAGCACAACAATTTCACTTTGGTATTATTTTTCATAAAATAATTTCATCTTGCTAAATTTGAATATAATGTGATGTGTGGCCACAAACTTGGTGCTATCACGCCAAACAAACATTATCTTCCTAAATAATAGAGAGAAGTTTGGGATATTTTTGTGGTGGGTATGTAAATACGGGAGGTGATTTATGGAACCTTCTATTACTTTAATTTACATCTGTTGGGGAGGAAACAATGCTCCTATATCTTTAGGATATATGTAGACTAGCCGAATGACCCGGGCAACGCCCGTGTTTTAATTTAGACACGTGGACCTGTTGGATCATTAACGCCCGTGTTTTACCCGATTGAATGTTTTTATTCAAATACTATTTGTTACAATTATAAATTGGCGCCTTAAATAAATGCATATATTAGTTAATAACTATAGCCTATGTGCTTTATCTGTCTATGTACTGTTGGCTTCCGTAGGCGTCTCTTACTGGGAAAAAGAAAGAGAGGATTCCATTTAGTTATTAACTAATATATGCATTTATTTAAGGAGCGACCCGCTCCAACACAATAGTTACAAAAACCAAAAAGCGAGTGGGGGGGGGGCAAAGTCAAAAACAAAGTGTCTCGCGCAGTGGCGGCGCCATCGTAGCGGACCAATAGGAGAGCGCCATTCCAAAAAAAAAAGCAAACGGTGACTGAGATGAAGAACGCACGCATGACACTTGTAACTGTATATAGAATATGAAAAAACGAAAGAAAAAAATTGGGTTGGCCAAATATCAGGGAACAGGCTAAATCAATGTTTAGTTGATTTCTGTTCCACCAGATGGCGCTCTACCTTCTGTAAAGCACATGTGCTCCTGGTCAGGATATGCCTTTTTTATTTTTGATATGTAAATATATGCTATTGCCGTGCCATCTATAGATGAAAATGTTAACTTTTTTTTTGCTTATCGCTAGTACGCGTGGTACAGGCCATGATAATCATGGTAGGTAGAAGTAGGCGACTGCTTTTACTGTAAGTAAAACTTTATTTTAAAAGAAATCAATAAAAATATATATAATTCAATAAAAATCATTTTGTTTATTAATTTTTACACTTCGCTGTAATTTTGGCAATGACAATATGGATGTATGTAAATATTCCAAGTGAATAATTCACGACTCCAGGCCATATACGGGGTATTATTACAAACTCTATACCACCAGCCACTGAATAATGGTGTTAGACTAAAGTTGAAACTTCTTCTTTCAAACTTTCCCCGCACTCTGCCAATCTTGTCTCCCCTCGCTTTTTTTTCTCTACAAACTTTTCTACAGTATTTTTTATATCATCTACTTCACACAGATCCTTCATTCTATTGTTTCCTATAGGCATCGTTAATACGGTCTACTTGGAATTTGGTTTTATCGATAAATAGGCCAGTTTTAGTGGTATTTCTTGGAATAGGGGATGTGACACATACAAGGAGAGAGAGAGAGATTGAAACTTTTTTATTACATAGTTCATAATAAAGTTATATAAGTTTAAATACAATATTTGTGAATATAAATTAATAATGATATATATGTGTATATATATATTCATTGGTCTTGTAGAACGAGAGTGATACAGGCGTTCTCACGTGTTTTAGTGAGAAACATCCTCGATAAGAGAGGCGAGTTGCCCCTCGAAATATCGGAATAATAAATATATTTATAAATCCAATATATGCATATCTTCTTAATATGTATATATATATGAATAAATAAATGTACAACAACAAAAAGCTTTATTGAGGTCTTATACAGATTCTCAGAGTAGAAGAGGGTATATATACAGAAATAACAGTAATAGTAACAATAATCAGCACAATGTTATTTACAATGTATTAAATAAGGGGAAAGAAGAAAGAAAGGACTTGGTATAAACTTATATACAAGCAATCAAGAACAAGCAGTTCCTTTTCTTAAAAAACAATAATTAGTAGTAGTTATGAATATATAAATGTGCAAAAATAAAAATGGCATATCCTGACCAGGAGCACATGTGCTTTACAGAAGGCAGAGCGCCATCTGGTGGAACAACTGATGTTTTTATCAACAACAAAAGCCTTTATTTAAGGTCACTGACCCTATACAGGATTCACCAGAGGTATGCATAAGAACAAAGCAGTGAAACAAAGGAAACAACAATATAAACAGAAGAAAAAAAAGAAAGAGAAAGAGGGAAGCAAGAAAAAACAAAACCATAAAACGCCGTAGCAATATACTTATTCTGGGTCATATTGTCAATTATTGATGGAAGTGAAGCACAGAGTTGCCCAGTTTTGAGCATAAGGGTTCTTCTTTCAGAGCAGAGCAATCAAAAATATAGTGGGTGAAATCATTTTTTAGTTTTGAATTACAGAAGGTACAAATCGGGTCCTCACCGCAGAGCATCTTGGTGTGGTTTTCTCTAAAAAAACTTGAAAGTATTCTAACTTGTGCGAGTAGTCTTACAACCGGGAAAGGAAAATCCCCTAAAAGGTATCCTTCCATCATGAAAGATATGTGAATGTCTTTGTAGTGAGAGTATAGCTTAGATTTATCCATTCTTGTAAGGTCGTTTTGTATAGATTGGTCTGCCGCTGTTTTTAAGAGCCCTGTAATCGCGCTCCTCAGCGTTTCAGGATCATCACAGGAAACAAGTGTAGGGGATCCATTATTGTTAAGCAGATTGGTGAGCTTTTTAATGAAACCGATGGATGTGCCCGAAGCATTCTGACTTTTTTATCTTTTTTTTTTTCTTTCATTTTTTCATATAAATGTGTGTAAAGAGAGAGTGAGAAATGCAGTTATCGATTGAATAGACCAAAAAATGGAACAATTACTTTAGGTCTTTTAAAAAGGATGTCTTATAAGCATTGATATACGAGGTAATTCGTAGGTAATTTTATAATCAGAAGGTAATACCCCAAGGATATATAGTACAATAAAAATAATAGAAGACCGAATGGAGCGTTTCTTTTATTGAACACTTTGCATTACGATAGCTTTCGGACTTATCTGTTCTTTAACATCTGTTGAAGAAGAGCTATGTGCGAAAGTTCATGATGCATGTGGTCCAATAAAAGAAACGCTTCTCTGGGTTTTGTTTTAATGGTTATTATATTAATATAATATTAAATCAACGTTTAGTTGATTTTTGTTCCACTAGATGGTGCTCTGCCATTTAAAATGTTCATGTTAGCATTCAGGATATGCCTTTTTGTTTTTAATATAAACACCTGACCTTTTTTACATATTTTTTCTTATTTTTCATATATAATGGAAAATATATCAAGAATATAAGAATAATGTTTATTTCATTAAAATCATAACACCATAAATGTTAACACAAAGCAATAACGCGCTATCTATACATATATAAATGTGCAAAAATAAAAATGGCATATCCTGACCAGGAGCACATGTTCTTTACAGAAGGCAGGGCGCCATAAGCTTATGTCCATAATTTTCTTGAAAACCATTTCTGAGATTCCATCCTTCAGTGCTGCGTATATAAGCAGAATCGTCCAATACAGTATTAGAGCTCTTAGAAGCGGTCTGGTGGATTAAATTGGCGAAACCGCTGGGAGGGTTCACCACTGATGAGCCAAGCCCTCCCAATATATTTTTCCTCGCAGTAAGGGCAGTAGAAGTCTGTATTTTTTTATAAAAGAAACATTCGTGCTTTTAAATCCTTTCATTTTATACCATAAATATTGTCGCGTCGTCACCCAGACGGCTTTCGTGTGCTTTATCTGTTCAAGATGGTACAAAGAATACTCTGGAGTTCGTAAAGAGATGCAGTTAGAGTTAGAACTTTATTAGAGTGGTACTAACTAGAATGAATACAATAAGTTGGACTTGCCTCCAACCTCTGCTGTCAGAAGGATTGTTGACGCCGTAGATGTCACTCTTGCGCCGCGTCCTACTACACACAGTTTACGTCCGGCCTGGATGACACCGACTTGTAGACTGCTCAGCTGTAAACCGACACACTCATTCCGGTGTCAACTCTCCACAGAATAATCCATTCCGTACATTCCATTCACCGATACGAAGTGCAATTCTCATCCCGCAACCCCAAGACACATTATTGACTGTATTGACTCAGCCATTGATGAGCTCTACTCTTCCCCGGCAGACATCATCAAAATTCTCAAGCTTTACAAGCTTGATACCTTAATATGATTGAGTGGAGATAAGAAAGAAGAAGACCGATACGATCAGACAAGCTTCAGGACAGCTTCGCAGGCCTTCATGTTACAAACAACCTTAACTGAAGCTTAGTCTGCTACAGTATGTGTTTCAGATTGGTATAATCAATTTTGATGTACATTTAACCATCATGAAATCCGCTTTCATAAAATTGCCTAACTTTCAGCCATACACTTGAATACAAAAGAAGATTTTATTCTAGCGAAGGTATCAGTTTATTAATGAATATGAAGGAAACACAAAGCCCACCCCTATATTTAATATAAAAGAATAAATAAAGAAAGAATGTGTATTTCTCTGATAATTCGATTTCTTATATGACAAATGGCCGGATGTTCTTACAGACAGACAGAAGTTGGAAGAAACTTGTGTCCATCGCCGCCATATTGTCAAATTGGCTGGAAGAAAACATTTTATTGGATCTGGCAATGCTGGACTAATTGAGTGAGGGATTAGCAGCCTCTGGGAAAATAATGGAATTGTTTGACGACACTGTGTTTGGATTTCATAAACTGTGTTTGTCTTTCGGGGCATCACTTCTTTAGACTTGTTTTACTTTCCCGTTTATTACATTCTCTCTCTCTTTTTCCCACCTTGTAAATTATGGTATCTACTATATTCCTCTCTTGTTACTCTCTGGATTCTTATCTCCTGGTAGGGTCACCTTAGGAAGGAATGGTATAAGGCAGGGATCGGCAAACTTTTGAGTCGGAGGAGTCAAAAATTACAATTAACAAAATTTCTAAGTTTTTAAAGTTAAGTTTTTTCTTGCCAACAATAAATAGTACTCGCATAAATAATATTTACATATGGAACTATATAAAGAGCCGCACCTTCACATCCAAAGAACCGCATGTGGCTCGCTAGCCGCATTTTGCCGACCCCAGGTATAAGGAGATAAGCACCACTACCACTTTTTTGTCGTTTTTTATAATAAGTATTCTCCTGTAAAAATCTCCATCAAGGTTTTGGCTTTAGAATTGTCCTAACCATTTTACCGATTAAACAGCTCTTTGATGGAATCTGATCATTTCATATTCCCGTGTGGATCTCATGAAGATGGCGTTCTTTTATTTGGCAAATGGCATCGATTTGCAGCCAATCATTTTCAAGAGATGCTGTTAGCTCCATGCGGAATGGTAGCCGTGTTTTGTCACAGTACTGTCACCTGACTGGAAGTCCAGATGGACCTGACATGATCTAAAATGGCCCCTATACAGACAGGAAGTTGTAATCCATTTAGCATTACCCAGGGTGCACCACGTGGATTACATTACACCCCGAAAGAGGAAGAGGTCGCCTTGACGCCCCCTCCCCGACTAGCAGGACAAAACAAAGGACCGACACGACAACGCGGTGTCCGTCAAATAAAGCCGCAGGTGTCCCAAACCAGCAGAATTTGGTGGACGACGTTGAAGGCGGCCCTAAGTTCTGAGCCTAGAGTCAGCCCAACGTGGAGTGCAAACGCCTACATAAAAATCCTCTTCTCCTTTATTGTTTTAAATATGGTAAAAATTGTATATATGTAGAGTAGGTCCTGTTTGGTGTTATGGGTATCTCAACGGGTCAATCTACTACGGTCGGTTTGGCTTATATACCTCGCGCTGGACAGTGATGGGAACAAATGGGCAGTTTGGAGATCAACTTAGTAATTCCACGTTTGGTCGGCGATGTCTAAGAACCATTTGCATAGCGAGGTGGTAAATATGCAAATTATCTCCCTACGTACGCCATCTATTGTTAAAATAAGTAACTATTCTTGGTTGAGGCGTTTGGCAATAATTAAACATTTTCAAACATTTAGTGGCCCGCCGTATATGTTAAATATATTCCCAGCAATTAGAATAAAACCTATTTACATAGAATTCCTTACAATTAAAGAGTGATATGGAAATAGAATGTTAAATTAGAGATGATTTAAATATATTCTCAGATGCTTTAAGAGACGAAACAACGATAGAAATGTGCATAATAACAGATTTGTCAATCTAATAATCTATTTACATATTTACTCTCGTCCAAAATTTTAAAACACACAATTTGTTACAAACCACGGAAATTTCAAAAGTTTTTTAAAATAGAATAAAGGCAGTGGAGGATTCAAGTTGTTTTTGTGGTATTGAGAAACAAACATCAAGACATCTAGTGATCGATTGCCCAGCATTTCAAGATTATAGAATGAAGAATGAACTAGTTGTTGGTGAACTTAACGATTTGATTTCCGATAAAAAAAATCATATTTGAAGTTTAATTCACATTTTGTAAATACATTCTAAACTTTCTACAAAATCTGGATCTCTAGTGTTTTCATGCGTTGAATAATGTAAATAACTTATGTAAATAAACTTTTCTCCTTGTTTGGCGCAAGTATCCCTTGCAGGATATAGCGCTTTGGAAATAAAATAATTGATAATTGATAATTTACATTTAAAATAAATATTTTATTTGACTATATTTTTTCACCACAATTACACTTTTTGTGGATGACATTTTGCTTCTCGCGTGAACCTCCATGTTACAACTTCCATCTGAATCTAGCTAACTCTGCTAGCCAGTATGTAAATAGGTAATAAATAGGTAGGTGGGCATACCAACGATATAATAGGCTTCTGTTCCCTCCATTATGGCCGTTCACTTTTTATGGAAGAGCGTCGAATATTTTCGGTTTTATAGCCTTTCTTAGAAACCCCTAACAAATCATTGATTATATATCTTTACCTCCTTTTGTTACGTGGTATATAGAAAATTGCGTTTATTTCTACGCCCCCCGGAGTATATTGTATATTGAAATCGATGTACATAATTATGACAGATTTTTTTTGCGCGACATTTTTTTTTCTTTTAAATTGGTGTTTTGCTTGATTTTGTAAAATTAATATATTCTCTTTTCATATAAGTAAATTGTTTTGAAAATAGAGCAATCCATATTTAATTCATTAGATAATAAAAAGGCATATATTGGACTAGACGAATGGCCCGGGCAACGCCCGGGGTTTACCCGAGTGCGAATATAATTTAAAAACGTTGTCTTGGGTGGTCGCTATTGACAGGGTGGTCTGTATAGACAGGTGGATGTATCACACAGCTGATAACAGGGTTGTCTATAGTGGTCGCTATAGACAGGGTGGTCTGTATAGACAGGTGGATGTATCACACTGCTGATAACAGGGTTGCCTAAGGTGACCGCTATAGACAGGGTGGTCTGTATAGACAGGTGAATGTAACACACTGATGATAACAGGGTTGCCTAAAGTGACCGCTATAGACAGGGTGGTCTGTATAGACAGGCAGCTGATAACAGGGTTGTCTAGAGTGGTCGCTATAGTCAGGGTGGTCTGTATAGACAGGTGTATGTATCACACTGCTGATAACAGGGTTGCCTAAAGTGACCGCTATAAACAGGGTGGTCTGTATAGACAGGTGAATGTAACACACTGATGATAACAGGGATGTCTAGAGTGGCCGCTATAGACAGGTGTATGTATCACACAGCTGATAACAGGGTTGTCTAGAATGGCCGCTATATACAGGGTGGTCTGTATAGACAGGTGGATGTATCACACAGCTGATAACAGGGTTGCCTAAAGTGACCGCTATAGACAGGGTGGTCTGTATAGGCAGGTGGATGTATCACACAGCTGATAACAGGGTTGTCTAGAGTGGCCGCTATAGACAGGTGTATGTATAGCACAGCTGATAACAGGGTTGTCTAGAGGGGGGCAGGGAGGCCACGTGTTCGCTGGCAGCCAATGGGCGCGCATTCTATCCGTGAGCTTCAGACATACAGACAGAATAAGGCAATTATATAAGTAGATTTAAAAAAATATTTATTTTGCCAATATTTCGGTTTGCTGAACGCCAACCTTTATCGAGGCATTACATCTTTGTATACACAAACTCAGCGCCGCATAGTGTTATAAATCTTAAATGATTTCAACTGTGATATTATAACACTATGCGGCGCTGAGTTTGTGTATACAAAGATGTAATGCCTCGATAAATGTTGGCGTTCAGCCAGCCGAAATATTGGTAAAATAAATATTTTATTAAATCCAATATATGCCTTTTTATTATCTAATACTAGCCGAATGACCCGGGCAACGCCCGGGTTTTACCCGATTAAATGTTTTTATTCAAATACTATTCGTTACAATTATAAATTGGCGCCGTGGATGTCACTCTTGTGAAACGTCCCGCTCCAAACTTTGTGTCTGAGAAGCGATATTTTTATAGAAAGATGATCTGGCTTTTGTTTTCTGCTCGAATGAATGTTTTTCTGTTAGAATTTTGTTCCTGCGTACAAAATAATGAACTAGTTTCACCCGTGGTCTCTGCTTTTTGGAATTTTTCCCGATATAATTTTGTATCTGATAATCAAACATGAAACAGCAATATCGTCATCATCATTTTCTGACTAAAAATATATAGTTTTAATAAATGATTTATATATTTTTTAAATAGCCTATCGTCTTCCCTCTATTTTTTACCTATGTATGGAAATTTTGGTTTGAATTAGTGAACTACTGCGAATTTGTATACCGGACATACAAACAAACATACAAACATTCATTTTTATATATATAGATAAGTAAATTGCGTAATAAACATATCCTGTTAATAAATAAAAGACAATTGGCTAAGGGAATTTTTTTTTTCGTGACAATACAAACTTTCAGCGCCATAACTAGGATAAGTATCGTAGCTATACCTCTCGAAGGGCTATTACTCCGAAAGCTTGTATTGCTGTTATAAAAAGAAACTCTTTCCTCAATGAATTGTATTTTATTTATAACATATTGTCACTGAATAATTATTTTGAATACTCTGTTGTATATCATCATAAATATTTGCATAGTCATCATCCTTTACCATGCTTGTATATTATCACTTGTAAATAAAATTTTAGAAATAGTTTGCATTCTAATCAATAAATTATTTTTACTTAAACTTTTGTTATACTCGTTATCACTACCGTGACAATATCATTTCCATATTTACCATAATACATGCTCTTTCATTTCGAGAAAGGTTGGAATACAGAAGCATAGTCATTTTGAGATCTCAATGAACTTTTTGGCGATGGAGCAATCAGCAAATGTCAAATCGAAAGATGTATTCAGGAAGTTGAATTCAGGCGATACAAATCTCATAGATGAAGCTGGATGAGGTCGACTATCAAATCTCGACGGCCAGATACCTTTGTCAGCCGTGGAAGATGACGAAAGATTGGTAACGGGAATATTGGAAGAAGACCTCAATGTGGACCATTCGTTTGACCATTGTACGTGATCTTCAAAAGTCTAGGAAGCAAAGAGGTTGAGAGCTCAGATATTGATGGCGAATATGCTCAGTTAAAAAAATCATTTAAAGATATTTTGTTTTGAAATAAACCGCAATAATCAGGTAGCAACCCTTTATATGCATTTATATAGCAACTACACTCATGGACAAAACTTAAGGAAGTTTTACCTTAGAATGTATATCAGGATTCTCAATAACTCTGAAAGATATTACAGTGACCTTTATTGAAGACACACGAGATAATCAAGTGTGAACAACCTTTGTCTCCTTCATAAAAACAGACAACAGGCAATATTAAACAACACGCATGGACAAAACTTAAAGAATTTGTATCTTTTAATATGAATATCAGGGTTTTCAGACAATAACTTTGAAAGATATTACAGTGACCTTTATTGAAAACACACGAGATAACCAAGTGTGAACAGCCTTTGTCTCCTTCATAAAAACAGACAACAGGCAACATAAAACAACACTCATGGGCAAAACTTAAAGAATTTGTATATTTTAATATGAATATCAGGGTTTTCAGACAATAACTTTGAAAGATATTACAGTGACCTTTATTGAAGATATACGAGATAACCAAGTGTGAACAAAACTTAAGGAAGTTGTACCTTTTAGCATGTATATCTGGATTCAGACAATAACTCTGAACTGACCTTTATTGAAGATATACGAGATAACCAAGTGTGAACAAAACTTAAGGAAGTTGTACCTTTTAGCATGTATATCGAGATTCAGATAATAACTCTGAAAGATATTACAGTGACCTTTATTGAAGACACACGAGATAACTTAGTGTGAACAAAATTGATTCTGTCTCCTTCATAAAAACAGACAACAGGTAACATCAAAGACTTTCCACTTCCTTAAATTTTATTCATGAGTGTAAATGATTATAGGTGTGATGTAAAATAATCAGTATTTTATATAAGTATTGTTGTTTCCTCTCTCTAAAACTTTGAAATTTTGATTTATTATAGAATTGTTAGGTATATTTCCTCGAGCTTGTACAATGGTCAAAGACCTAGAGTAGAAAATAAACACGTTTGACATGTGAAATTCTAGAAAAATCCTAAAGATGAAATGATGGCTGGCCTCTGTATTGGAGATATCTGTACTAATATAATGTAGTATAGTGTATATCTGTCTTTAATTAAAAAGCTATATATTGGATCAAAATATAATTTATTTTATCAATATTTCAGTTGGCTGAACGCCAACCTTTATCAAGGTGTTATTATATTAAAGTGTGTCAACAACAAACTCAGCGCCACAGTTGTTGTTGTTTGTTGTTGACACACTTTAATATGTTATAACACCTTGATAAAGGTTGGCGTTCAGCCAACTGAAATATTGGTAAAATAAATGATATTTTGATCCAATATATGCCTTTTTAATTAAAGATTTATTTATGGATTGCTCTATTTTCAAAACGTATATATCTATCTGCAAAGAAAACAAGTTTACAGGCGTTTGCTCTTGCATCCATTTAAGTTTAATTCCCTATTTCGGCTTATAGTTGACTTAGTTCTTAAAATTAAAGATACTTCGGCCCAGTATTAATCTTTTTATTATTTCGACGTTTCGACAAAAATCTTTTGTCCTCGTCAAGAGCGAACAAAAATTAAAACTCTTGGCTAAGCGTTAAAAAAAAAGGAAAAAAACCGCGTGAGAACGTCCTTGCAGGCTTAGAATAATTTTTAACGCCTTGCTAAATGTTTTAAGTTTTTGTTCGCTTCTGACGAGGACAAAATATTTTTGTCGAAACGTCGAGACAATAAAAAGATTTACTGACCGAAGTATCTTTAATTTGAAGAACTATGAATGCCGGCCAGGCAGCCTATATCTTTACAATAGTTGATTTAGATAAAATTTATAATTTTGAATTCTGTGTCGATACGTTATTAAGCGATAGATATATTTTCGTTCTATTCCAGGTTTCGGCAAAATTTTGACCAAAGTTTGATATCCCACCGGGGAGCTTTATGGTCATGGGGGTATAGCTCAGTGGTAGAGCATTCGACTGCAGATCGAGAGGTCCCCGGTTCAAACCCGGGTGCCCCCTCTTTTTTTTTTTTTTATGAAACATGCACGAGGAATATATAGAGAATGTTAGTAAATTAAATTTTATTGCCATCTATCGTTAAAATTTTACACAAATAAATTTACTGGCAATGCGTTTCTTTTAGAGATAATATTTGATGATATTTAAATGAAACGCATTGCCAGTAAATTTATTTGTGTAAAATTTTAATAGAGAATGTTGTTATAGAGAATACTCTGCATGATTGTAGAAATTGCATTTTTTTATTAATTCAAGTTAAAAACTTAATCAACCTTTGTTTATAAATGTTTATATTATCCTTTGACCCTTCGGCAAACCACACTGTCGCTCTTTTTAAAAGATCTTTGTCTCGGAAAGAGTATAGAATACTAATTTTATACCCAAAAGTTCCATTATTTAAGTAAGTTCCATATCTTTGCCTTCTTTGTTCCCAACAACAACAAGTAATCGTAAATATTAAGCCTGCCTGGCCGGCATTCATTGTTCTTGAAAATAAAGATACTTCGACCAGTAAATATTTTCTATTGTCTCGACGTTTCGACAAAAATGTTCCTGACGAGGACAAAGGATTTTTGTCGAAACGTCGAGGTAATAAAAAGATTTACTGTGGCCGAAGTATATTTTCAAGAAACAACAAGTTGTAGACTTCATCTGTGTTTTCAAATGATCTTTGTCTCGGAGACAGTGGACCGACGAAACTTCATAGACAATAAACTTTTTTCAAAATTCGAAACTATTTTAAACGCGTATAATTCTTTTTGAAATTAAACAATTTCTACTGCCCTTACTGCAATGGAAAAATTATTTCCCTATAAATATTTATATAATATTTCCCTATAATTTTTCCATTGCAGTAAGGGCAGTAGAAATTGTTTAATTTCAAAAAGAATCATGCGCGTTTAAAATAGTTTCGAATTTTGATAACAGATGGCGCGCTAGTGCATCGTATAATAAACTTTTTTAAAAATGATGAAGGAAATCTACAACTTGTGAATTGAATTAGCTTGTTGTTTGGTACAAAGAAGGCAAATCTATGATAATGGAATTGCTGGGTATAAAATAAGTATTGTTCAGTTTGTTTATATAGTCTGTGTTTATTTTTGGTGAGATTTAACGATTTTAAAGAAAATTATGGAAGAATGTTTCTGTAATTGTAGATATTTCACAAATGTTTTTGTGCCTCGGTATAACTCTTCCATTTACAGTACTAGACGACAAAGAGGATGTCTGTCCCTGAGGTAGAATGATGTCTCCAGTACTGACATCGTGTGTATGTGTCACAGAGGAGACCACCGGGGCAACCTGCAGCTCCGACCATCTACGCTGTGGTAACGGCCGCTGTGTCTCCCCCACGTATCAATGTGACGGGGACAATGACTGCGGGGATTGGTCGGATGAGAAGTCTTGTAGTGAGTCTTCATACTTGTCTCTCCTTGTGTACTGTTGTACTTGTCTATTCTTGTGTACTCTGTTTTACTTGTCTATTCTTGTGTACTCTGTTTTACTTGTCTCTCCTTGTGTATTGCTGTACTTGTCTATTCTTGTGTACTCTGTTTTACTTGTCTCTCCTTGTGTACTCTGTTTTACTTGTCTATTCTTGTGTACTCTGTTTTACTTGTCTCTCCTTGTGTACTCTGTTTTACTTGTCTATTCTTCTGTACTCTGTTTTACTTGTCTCTCCTTGTGTATTGCTGTACTTGTCTATTCTTGTGTACTCTGTTTTACTTGTCTCTCCTTGTGTACTCTGTTTTACTTGTCTATTCTTGTGTACTCTGTTTTACTTGTCTCTCCTTGTGTATTGCTGTACTTGTCTATTCTTGTGTACTCTGTTTTACTTGTCTCTCCTTGTGTACTCTGTTTTACTTGTCTATTCTTGTGTACTCTGTTTTACTTGTCTCTCCTTGTGTATTGCTGTACTTGTCTATTCTTGTGTACTCTGTTTTACTTGTCTATTCTTGTGTACTCTGTTTTACTTGTCTCTCCTTGTGTACTCTGTTTTACTTGTCTCTCCTTGTGTACTCTGTTTTACTTGTCTCTCCTTGTGTACTCTGTTTTACTTGTCTCTCCTTGTGTACTCTGTTTTACTTGTCTCTCCTTGTGTACTCTGTTTTACTTGTCTCTCCTTGTGTACTCTGTTTTACTTGTCTCTCCTTGTGTACTCTGTTTTACTTGTCTCTCCTTGTGTACTCTGTTTTACTTGTCTCTCCTTGTGTACTCTGTTTTACTTGTCTCTCCTTGTGTACTCTGTTTTACTTGTCTCTCCTTGTGTACTCTGTTTTACTTGTCTCTCCTTGTGTACTCTGTTTTACTTGTCTCTCCTTGTGTACTCTGTTTTACTTGTCTCTCCTTGTGTACTCTGTTTTACTTGTCTCTCCTTGTGTACTCTGTTTTACTTGTCTCTCCTTGTGTACTCTGTTTTACTTGTCTCTCCTTGTGTACTGTTTTACTTGTCTATCCTTGTGTACTCT
Organism: Cordylochernes scorpioides; assembly: GCA_030710605.1. NCBI lineage: Eukaryota > Metazoa > Arthropoda > Arachnida > Pseudoscorpiones > Chernetidae > Cordylochernes > Cordylochernes scorpioides. The sequence continues at coordinate 2,970,443 of CP092876.1, read as the reverse complement.
GTTTTACTTGTCTTTCCTTGTGTACTCTGTTTTACTTGTCTCTCCTTGTGTACTCTGTTTTACTTGTCTCTCCTTGTGTACTGTTTTACTTGTCTATCCTTGTGTACTCTGTTTTACTTGTCTTTCCTTGTGTACTCTTTTTTACTTGTCTCTCCTTGTGTACTGCTGTACTTGTCTCTCCTTGTGTACTCTGTTTTACTTGTCTCTCCTTGTGTACTCTGTTTTACTTGTCTCTCCTTGTGTACTCTGTTTTACTTGTCTCTCCTTGTGTACTCTGTTTTACTTGTCTCTCCTTGTGTACTCTGTTTTACTTGTCTCTCCTTGTGTACTCTGTTTTACTTGTCTCTCCTTGTGTACTCTGTTTTACTTGTCTCTCCTTGTGTACTCTGTTTTACTTGTCTCTCCTTGTGTACTGCTGTACTTGTCTCTCCTTGTGTACTCTGTTTTACTTGTCTCTCCTTGTGTACTCTGTTTTACTTGTCTCTCCTTGTGTACTCTGTTTTACTTGTCTCTCCTTGTGTACTCTGTTTTACTTGTCTCTCCTTGTGTACTCTGTTTTACTTGTCTCTCCTTGTGTACTCTGTTTTACTTGTCTCTCCTTGTGTACTCTGTTTTACTTGTCTCTCCTTGTGTACTCTGTTTTACTTGTCTCTCATTTGTATTGCTGTACTTGTCTCTCCTTGTGTACTCTGTTTTACTTGTCTTTCCTTGTGTACTCTGTTTTACTTGTCTCTCCTTGTGTACTCTGTTTTACTTGTCTCTCCTTGTGTACTCTGTTTTACTTGTCTTTCATGTGTACTCTGTTTTACTTGTCTCTCCTTGTGTACTCTGTTTTACTTGTCTTTCATGTGTACTCTGTTTTACTTGTCTCTCCTTGTGTACTCTGTTTTACTTGTCTCTCCTTGTGTACTCTGTTTTACTTGTCTCTCCTTGTGTACTCTGTTTTACTTGTCTCTCCTTGTGTACTCTGTTTTACTTGTCTCTCCTTGTGTACTCTGTTTTACTTGTCTCTCCTTGTGTACTCTGTTTTACTTGTCTCTCCTTGTGTACTCTGTTTTACTTGTCTCTCCTTGTGTACTCTGTTTTACTTGTCTCTCCTTGTGTACTCTGTTTTACTTGTCTCTCCTTGTGTACTCTGTTTTACTTGTCTCTCATTTGTATTGCTGTACTTGTCTCTCCTTGTGTACTCTGTTTTACTTGTCTTTCCTTGTGTACTCTGTTTTACTTGTCTCTCCTTGTGTACTCTGTTTTACTTGTCTCTCCTTGTGTACTCTGTTTTACTTGTCTTTCATGTGTACTCTGTTTTACTTGTCTCTCCTTGTGTACTCTGTTTTACTTGTCTCTCCTTGTGTACTCTGTTTTACTTGTCTCTCCTTGTGTACTCTGTTTTACTTGTCTCTCCTTGTGTACTGTTTTACTTGTCTATCCTTGTGTACTCTGTTTTACTTGTCTCTCCTTGTGTACTCTGTTTTACTTGTCTCTCCTTGTGTACTCTGTTTTACTTGTCTCTCCTTGTGTACTCTGTTTTACTTGTCTCTCCTTGTGTACTCTGTTTTACTTGTCTCTCCTTGTGTACTCTGTTTTACTTGTCTTTCATGTGTACTCTGTTTTACTTGTCTTTCATGTGTACTCTGTTTTACTTGTCTCTCCTTGTGTACTCTGTTTTACTTGTCTCTCCTTGTGTACTCTGTTTTACTTGTCTATCCTTGTGTACTCTGTTTTACTTGTCTTTCATGTGTACTGCTGTATTTGTCTCTTTGTATTCTGTTGTACTTGTCTCTTCTTTATCTATACATTCCTCTCCGTTCTCTTTGGAAATGTATACTATCTTAACGTGCATATTTATTTTTTTATATATATAGATACTATAGATTCCATCTATATTTTGGTCCTAGATCTGCCCTAGCCACTTTGCCATGCCAGCTAAACACCTCTTTGGCAGATTGTGAAGTTTCCATTAGGTTCCGTGTGGATCTCATGGAATAAAGTCCGCCCTGGACTGAAGGGGGCCATTACCCGGAAACCATGGTCTCTAGATGGACGCTTCTCAGATTTACAATACCACAACACCAGCTTTGGCAAACTGAAAAGCGTCCACCTAGAGACCATGGTTTCGGGCTAATGGCCCTCGTAAGCCAATGACGGACTTTATTCCACGAGATCCATAAGGGATCTAATGGAATCTTCACAATCTAACAAAGAGGTGTTTAGCTGGCAAAGTGGTTAGGCCAAATCTATGGCCAAAATATAGATGGATTTTTTTAATCAATATCCTCCCCCGGCAAAATTTCTGTCTATATATCAATACCATATAAATACACCTAGGTGTCGTGTCTTTATACGTTTACTATTTTATCCATTTATCCTATATGCTATATATGATATTTAATATGGTTACAGTATTTATATAAAGCCAATTAATATAGTACGGTGCTAGAAAAATTATAAATGTAAAACAATTTCTACTGCCCTTACTGCAATGGAGGGTTCACCACTGATGAGCCAGGCCCTCCCTTTAATTTTTCCATTGCATTAAGGGCAGTAGAAATTGTTTTATTTTAAAAAGAATATTACGCGTCTAAAATAGTTTCGTAATTTGATAACAGATGGCGCGCTAGTGCATCGTAATATAATTATAAATGTATTGTGGCTCTATTATTTACATTCTGTGTTGTGCAAGATAGTAATATATACACAAATTATATAACTATATACAACACTAGGGATAACAATAATGACAATAAAACTATATATTGTTATACACCAGTTTGTTCTTTAGTGAGTTTGTCTCTCAATCTTATGTTTTCCATCATTCCTAGAATGTATTAGCTTTCCTGAACAAAAGCTTCCATCTCAAAGGTAAATAATCAAACAATTCAAGATCTGTGAAAAATAGTACAAAAGTGGATTTGTACTTGGATCAGGTAGATAAATTAAGAAATAAAAGGCATCTCCTTATCGTGCAACTAAAAGTTACTGATGGCTTGCGCCATCTATCGGAATAAATATCAACTATTCTCGTTGATTTTTAATTATTGATATTATATAATGCTTTTTTCAGGATGCCCCCAAAGACCAGTCTTTTTGGTCGTTGAGGTACAGCTTGCACCACGCTGATGAGGGCCAACAGCCCGAAACGCGTACATGGTTAGCTTTTCTTGATTAATCAAGAATGGGTATTTGGCCAATTCTGGAATAATTAAAAACCAACGAGAATAGTTGATATTTATTCCGATAGATGGCGCAAGTCATCAGCAACTTTCAGTTACACGATCATGAAATGCCTTTTTTCTTAATTTAAGATCTGTTTATTTCCTCTATTGTGTGACGTTGGACAAAGGTCTTTGTTGGCTTCTACCTGAGGTGTTCTCGAGCTAACGTTCAAAGTGGGGTGACGTAGGGACAGCATTGTCTCATGCAGAATATAATCACAATATCCAAAATTCGAAACTATTTTAAAGGCGTATGATTCTTTTTGATATTAAACAATTTTTACTGCCCTTACTGTAATAAAAAAATTAATGGAAAGGCCTGGCTCATCAGTGGTGAATTTTTCCATTGCAGTAAGGGCAGTAGAAATTGTTTAATTTCAAAAAGAATCTTACGCCTTTAAAATAGTTTCGAATTTTGATAACAGATGGCGCGCTAGTGCATCATAGAATCATAATATGTTACACTCTGTGCTGTGGCTTTGTCACCATCATAATATGATACACTCTGGTTAAAACAAGAACATTAAGCCTCCAGGGAAAAGTTTCTTTTAAAAGAAATTATTGATTAAACGAAACTTTTCCCTGGAGATTTAATGTTCTTGTTTTAATATTGATTCAAGGGATTATTTTATCGTATTATGATACACTATGGTATTGCGGTTTTGTCACCGATCCGAGGCCGCTAGTTTGTGGTGACGGTCAATAGATGGCGTCTAGTTTTGACGTCTATTTTGACGGGAGAGGCGACCTTTGTCTTTTTAGATCAATATCCTCCCGGCAAAATTTCCATCTATATTTTAGCCATAGATATGGCCCAGCCACTTTGCCAGCAAAACACCTCTTTGACAGATTGTGAAGATTCCATTAGATCCCGTGTGGATCTCATGGAATAAAGTCCGCCCTAGACTGATGAGGGCCATTAGCCCGAGACAATTATCTCCAGGTGGACGCTTTTCAGTTTGCCAAAACTGGTGTTGTGGCTTTGTCACCGACCCGAGGCCGCTAGTTTGCGGCGACGGTCAATAGATGACGTCTAGTTTTGACGTCTATTTTGACGGAAGAGGCGACCGTTGTCTTTTCATATGATGCACTCTGTCCAAATATTCTATGGAAAAAATATTTTATCTGATTCTAAATTACACTAATGGACAAAACTTAAGTAAGTTGTATCTTTCAGAATGTATATCGGGATTGAGACAATAACTCTGAAAGTTATTTAATACACATTGATCTTTAATGAAGACACACGAGATAAGCAAGTGTGAAGAAAATTGAATCTGTCTTCTTAAAAAAAAAAAAAAAAATTGACGACCGGCGACATCAAAGACTTTCCATTTTGTCCATGAGTGTAATAATGAAGAAATCAGTGAATAATATAAGTATGCGCACATCGCACACGTGATTAATAAATATCAAGGAGCAACTTTTATTGAAATACATATACTGGGAGATATGTAAATAGGACTGTGGATTTGCATAGTGTGGCAGGACTGTCGTTGGCCAGCAGGATCCAGTTACCGCGGGGTATCACGTGACAATAGATTTGATCACTCCGAGGTTTGACGTCATACATTCTAATTATTTTGCTAAGATCCAGTTACAATTAATTACAACGGATATAATGTTACTAATTAATTACTAGCTAATGATTGTTTACATTTCAATGCCATTTTTGGTCAATTAATTTTTTAGACAAATGTAGTTTTTAGATACGCGAACTTCATTTTTTATATAAAACTACCCTAAAATATTTTATACCTTTAAAGAACCGTAAATCTATCTCGAATTTTTCATTAAAAAAATAATAATAATAACCCCTTACTGACCTTTCTGTGGTAAAAAAAAAATTGAGAGTGTACACCTATCCCCCGATTTACACGGTACTTATTTTACACGTTTTCGCTTTTACACGGTTTTCCAAATAAGTTTTGTTTTTTGTTTTTATCGCACTATACTAAATGCTACTGTGATTGAACACATGCGCTGTGTACACATCTCACGAGGAATCCCGAGCTTATGTGCTGACTACATATTTTAACCTGTCAATGCATTTTGTTTTTATTTCTGTGTACACCTATCCCCCGATTTACACGTTTTTCTCAGGAACGTATCTTCCGTGTAAATCGGGGGATAGGTGTATTCATTAGGGACGAATTCTCCCAGCGGTTTCGCCAGTTTATTCTATGACTCTACTGGCTGTATGTATATAAGTAAAACAGATCAATACACAAAATATTAGTTTTTTTATTTATTCGTATTATAATTTGTTAAAGGATGATATTGTCCGAAAGAGAGCTTGCCAATCTTTAATAAAGAATATCGTTGCTGTAAGTTTTTATCTTTTTCTTAGAAATGATTCCTTGCGATTGTAACACAAAATTAGAGTGGTTTGGTAGAGAGTAAACTGGCGAAACCGCTGGGAGGGTTCACCACTGATGAGTCAGGCCCTCCCATTAATTTTTCCATTGCATTAAGGGCAGTAGAAATTGTTTTATTTTGAAAAGAATCATACTCGTCTATAATAGTTTGGAATTTTCAAAACTTAAGGAAGTTGTACCTTTTAGCATGTATATCAGGATTGAGACAATAACTCTGAAAGATATTACAGTGAACTTTATATCCCTCTCCTTCTCCCAATATGTAATTCTTCACAGATATAACAGTATAAAGTTGTTCTATTTATAAACAAACAAAAGATCGCACTAAATAATTTCGATCCTCGCACATAGATGACGTTCTCCTTCCTTATATTTAAAGGTTTTTTTTATGAACTACAATTTTTCTTTACAAATTTATTTTTATCTTAACTTTTTTTTATATAAAATAGATTACCAAACGAGGTAAACAAACCAAAGTTTTCTGTATTCGATAGATATCTAAACAGATTCACATAAACATCAACTATACCTAAGGTTATAACACCAAATACAAATAAATAAATAGTGTGTAACGTTTCGGTAGCAACGTTGTTACCATCATCAGGCACTATTTATTTAGATTTGGTCTTATTACCTTGTGTTTATAATCTATAATCCAAATTATGTGGGCCATATCATCAACTATTATTATTATTCAACAACAACAAAAAGCCTTTATTTAGGGTCACTGACCCTATACAGGATTCACCATAATATATACATAATATATGCATAAGAACAAAGCAGTGAGACAAAGGAAATAACGATATAGACTATTACTATTATTCAAAAATTAGGGTTTTTTTTTTTTCTTATTTACATATTACAACGCGCGTGCCCTTCTCAATGATTTTAAAAATCAATAAAAATCATTAGAATTTATCTCCTCGCGGTAATTTTATCGGGTGTATTGTAGCTTTGTAAAGGTAAGATATTCCATTAAGACATTTTGTTGTTACCTCCGTGTAATTGAAATAAAGATCTGGAGGTGAAACACACACAACAAGTGGTTGAAATTAACTTTATGCATCCATCGCCATCTATAGTCAAATAATGTAACTATTTTTAATTATAAAGCGCTCTCGTTCGTTCTGCCTCATTAACTAATAATGATAACACTTTTAAATTAATAATTTATATTATAATAATTGGGGTAAATATAATAAGCAAAGTAATATTAATAAGACAAAGGTAAAAAGGAATAAAATAGGAGAAAAACTCATGGACAATATTTGAGGCAGTTGTACCTTTTACCATATATATCGGGATTCAGATAATAACTCTGAAAGATATTACAGTGACCTTTATTGAAGACACACGAGATAACCAAGTGTGAACAAAATTGTTTCTGTCTCCTTCAAAAAAAAAAAAAAAAAAAACGGACGACCGGCGACATCAAATACTTTCCACTTCCTTAAGTTTTGTCCATGAGTGTATTTATCTAGGCTCTGTTTTATCGGAAAATTGAAAGGCAATTTATTATAAGTTTTCGCGTGTTTTAAGTCAACGCTGATCTTGTTCAGTTTAAAAAAGAAACGGCACAAGTGACGGCGTGTGTACAGGCAGCAAGACGGAGTGCGGCCAGGGGGAGTTCCGCTGTGGTGACGGCATGTGTATCAACCACGAATGGCGGTGTGACGGCGACACGGACTGCGGGGAC
>CP092876.1:2902282-2959968 GCA_030710605.1 Cordylochernes scorpioides | reverse complement strand
AATATCCTCCCGACAAAATTTCCGTCTATATTTTAGTCATAGATTTGACCCAGCCACTTTGCCAGCTAAACATCTCTTTGGCAGATTGTCAAGATTCCATTAGATCCCTTCTAGATATCATGGAATAAAGTCCGCCCTAGACTGATGAGGGCCATTAGCCCGAAACCATGGTCTCTAGGTGGACGCTTCTCAGTTTGCCAAAACTGGTGTTGTGGCTTTGTCACCGACCCGAGGTCGCTATTTTGCGGCGACGGTCAATAGATGACGTCTAGTTTTGACTTATTTTTTGACGGGAGAGGCGACCTTTGTCTTTTCATATGATACACTCTGTCCAAATATTCTATGGAAAAATATTTTACCTAAATCTAAATTACACTCATGGACAAAACTTAAGTAAGTTGTATCTTTCAGAATGTATATCGGGATTGAGACAATAACTCTGAAAGTTATTTAATACACATTGATCTTTAATGAAGACACACGAGATAAGCAAGTGTGAAGAAAATTGAATCTGTCTTCTTAAAAAAAAAAAAAAAATTTGACGACCGACGATATCAAAGACTTTCCATTTCCTAAAGTGTTGCCCATGAGTGTAATAATTAAGAAATAAGGGAATAATATAAGTATGCGCGCATCACACATGATTGATAAATATCAGGGAGAAACTTTTATTGAAATAAATATACTGGGAGATATGTAAATAGGACTGTGGATTTGCATAGTGGGGCAGGACTGTCGTTGTCCAGCAGGATCCAGTTACCGCGGGGGTATCACGTGACAATAGATTTGATCACTCCGAGGTTTGACGTCATACTTTCTAATTATTTTACTAAGATCCAGTTACAATTAATTACAAAGGATATAATGTTACTAATTAATTACTAGCTAATGATTGTTTACATTTCAATGCCATTTTTGTTCAATTAATTTTTTTGCCAAATGTAGTTTTTAAACATGCGTACGGCTTTTCTTTTTTGGATAAAACTGCCCTAAAAGACTTTTTTTTACCTTATAATAACCGTAACTATCTCGAATTTTTCATTAAAAAAATAACCCCTTACTGTCCTTTCTGTGGTAAAAAAAAAAATTGAGAGTGTACACCTATCCCCCGATTTACACGGTACTTATTTTACACGTTTTCGCTTTTACACGATTTTCCAAATAAGTTTTTTTTTATCGCACTATACTAAATGCTACTGTGATTGAACACATGCGCTGTGTACACATCTCACGAGGAATCCCGAGCTTATGTGCTGACTACATATTTTAACCTGTCAATGCATTTTATTTCTGTGTACACCTATCCCCCGATTTACACGTTTTTCTCAGGAACGTATCTACCGTGTAAATCGGGGGATAGGTGTATTCATTAGGCACGAATTCTCCCAGCGGTTTCGCCAGTTTAATCTATGACTTTACTGACTGTATGTATATAAGTAAAACAGATCAATACACAAAATATTAGTTTTTTTTATATTCGTATTATAATTTGTTGAAGAATGTTATTATCCGAAAGAGCTTGCCAAGCTTTAATAAAGAATTTCGTTGCTGTCAGCTTTTCTTCTTAGAAATGATTCCCTGCGATTGTAACACAAAATTAGAGCGGTTTGGTAGAGAGTAAACTGGCGAAACCGCTGGGAGGGTTCACCACTGATGAGTCAGGCCCTCCCATTAATTTTTCCATTGCATTAAGGGCAGTAGAAATTGTTTTATTTTGAAAAGAATCTTACTCGTCTATAATAGTGTCGAATTTTCAGAACTTAAGGAAGTTGTACCTTTTAGCATGTATATCAGGATTGAGACAATAACTCTGAAAGGTACACTCATGGACAAAACTTAAGGAAGTTGTACCTTTTAGCATATATATCAGGATTGAGACAATAACTCTGAAAGGTACACTCATAGACAAAACTTAAGGAAGTTGTACCTTTTAGCATATATATCAGGATTGAGACAATAACTCTGAAAGATACACTTATGGACAAAATTTAAGGAAGTTGTACCTTTTAGCATGTATATCAGGATTGAGACAATAACTCTGAAAGATACACTTATGGACAAAATTTAAGGAAGTTGTACCTTTTAGCATGTATATCAGGATTGAGATAATAACTCTGAAAGATATTACAGTGAACTTTATATCCCTCTCCTTCTCCCAATATGTAATTCTTCACAGATATAACAGTATAAAGTTGTTCTATTTATAAACAAACAAAAGATCGCACTAAATAATTTCGAATCTCACACATAGATGACGTTCTCCTTCCTCTCATATTTAAAGGTTTTTTATTAACTACAATTTTTTTTTATAAAATTTATTTTTATCTTAACTTTTTTTAAATCTAAAATAGATTACCACAAACCACAAAGGTAAACAAACCAAAGTTTTCTGTATTCTGTAGAAATCTAAACAGAATCACATAAACATCAACTCTACCTAAGGTAATAAGACCAAATACAAATAAATAAATAGTGTGTAACGTTTCGGTAGCAACGTTGTTACCATCATCAGGCACTATGTATTTATTTGGATTTGGTCTTATGACCTTGTGTTTATATATTCTATAATCCAAATTGTGTGTGACATATCATCAACTATTACTATTATTCAACAAACAACAACAACAAACAACCTTTATTTAGGGTCACTGACCCTATACAGGATTCACCAGAGGTATGCATAAGAACAAAGCAGTGAGACAAAGGAAACAACGTTATAGACTATTACTATTATTCAAAAATTAAGGTTTTTTTTTCTTATTTACATATTACAACGCGCGTGCCCTTCTCAATGATTTGAAAAATCAATAAAAATCATTTGAATTTATCTCCTCGCGGTAATTTTATCGTGTGTATTGTAGCTTTGTAAAGGTAAGATATTCCATTAAGACATTATGTTGCTACCTCCGTGTAATTGAAATAAAGATCTGAGAGGGAAACACACACAACAAGTGGTTGAAATTAACTTTATGCATCCATCGCCATCTACAGTCAAATAATGTAACTATTTTTAATTATAAAGCGCTCTCGCTTGTTCTGTCTCATTAACCAATAATAATAACACTTTTTAAATTAATAATTTCTATTATAATAATTGGGGTAAATATGGGAAGCAAATTAATATTAAAAAAAGAAATAAAATAGGAGAAAAACTTATGGACAAAACTTAAGGAAGTTGTACCTTTTACCATGTTTATCGGGATTCAGATAATAACTCTGAAAGATATTACAGTGACCTTTATTGTGAAGACACACGAGATAACCAAGTGTGAATAAAATTGTCTCTGTCTCCTTCAAAAAAAAAAAAAAACATGATTTAAACGGACGACCGGCGACATCAAATACTTTCCACTTAAGTTTTGTCCAGGATAGTATTTATCTAGGCTCGGTTTTATCGGAAAATTGAAAGGCGATTTGTTATAAGTTTTCGCGTGTTTTAAGTCAACGCTGATCTTGTACAGTTTAAACAAAAAGAAACGGCACAAGTGTCGACGTGTGTACAGGCAGCAAGACGGAGTGCGGCCAGGGGAGTTCCGCTGTGGTGACGGCATGTGCATCAACCACGAATGGCGCTGTGACGGCGACACCGACTGCGGGGACAACACGGACGAAGTAGACTGTCGTGAGTGTACATCCCTCTATCTACACGGTGGAGGGTCATCTCTCCTTCTGGCTTAACTCCACAGAACCTTGGTCTTAACTCCACCGAACCTTGGTCTTAACTACACGGAAACTTGGTCTTAACTACACGGAACCTTCGTCTTATCTCCACAGAACCTTTGTCTTATCTCCACAGAACCTTTGTCTTATCTCCACGGAACCTTGGTCTTAACTACACAGAACCTTGGACTTAACTCTACAGAACCTTTGTCTTAACTCCACCGAACCTTAGTCTTAACTCCACCGAACCTTAGTCTCAACTCTACCGAACCTTAGTCTTAACTCCACCGAACCTTGGTCTTAACTCCACAGAACCTTGGACTTATCTCCACAGAACCTTGGTCTTAACTACACGGAACCTTGGACTTATCTCCACAGAACCTTAGTCTTATCTCCACAGAACCTTTGTCTTATCTCCACAGAACCTTTGTCTTATCTCCACAGAACCTTTGTCTTATCTCCACAGAACCTTGGTCTTAACTCCACAGAACCTTTGTCTTATCTCCACAGAACCTTTGTCTTATCTCCACAGAACCTTTGTCTTATCTCCACAGAACCTTGGTCTTATCTCCACAGAACCTTTGTCTTAACTCCACAGAACCTTGGTCTTATCTCCACAGAACCTTTGTCTTATCTCCACAGAACTTTGGTCTTAACTCCACAGAACTTTGGTCTTAACTCACAGAACATTGGTCTTAACTCCACGAGACCTTGGTCTTAACTCCACAGAACCTTTGTCTTATCTCTACAGAACCTTGGTCTTAACTACACGGAACCTTGGTCTTAACTCCACGGAACCTTGATCTTAACTCCACAGAACCTTGGTCTTAACGCCACCGAACCTAGGTCTTAACTCCACGGAACCTTGGTCTTATCTCCAAAGAAACTTAAAATATTAATTAAACATAAATTACCCCTCGGGGACACTCCAAGAAGAAAAACGAACTAACAAATTTACAGAATCTAATAGGTCTTAACCCAACACTCCACAAAATATTATAAAATCTACAGAGTCTCTAAGTGTTAAACACCATAGTCTACCGAGCCTAAACATTCACACAACCTAAAGTCTCAAAGTTCAAATATGTAACGTCTCCAGTTCGTTATGGAACTTTAAGGCTTTATTCCGTCGCTGGCTAAACTTCAACAGACTGGCTGTAACTGTTCTATGAATATTTTAAAGATTTTTTCCACTTAAGCTTATGTCCATAGTATTCTTAAAAACCATGACTAAGCTTCAAGCCTTCAGTATCACATATAGATGCAGAATCGCCCAATACAGTATTAAAACTCTTAAAAAACGGTCTAATAGATTAAACTGGCGAAACCGCGTGAGGGTTTACCACTGATGAGCCAAGCCCTTCCAATATATTTTTCATCGCATTAAGGATAGTACTAAAATTACAAAATATATTTCTCACAATGAGTTTCTTTTTATTACAAAACGCTAGCTTTCAAGTGATAATCGCTCTTCAACGGGCTTAATAAAGCATCGTCTATAACGTTGAAGAGCTATTATCGCTTGAAAGCTAGCGTTTTGTAACTTTGTTCATTACTCTTCACAATTCACCCTTTCATACCTCATCCCAAAGGTTGGAAATAATCCATATTTCTCCTTGAAATAAATTTTGATTTTTCGTTGAAAAGAAACACATGCGGGATAGTTTTCAAATGTCGTTTTGCAATCACACTAGCCGCATTATATTATATTTTGATATAAATTACTTTATGTATTATTTACGAACAGAAAAATATGTCCAGGGTAGCCTAGTGGACATGGTATCTGCCCGGTAAACGGAACACTGTGGGTTCGATTCCCATCCCTGGACACTTTTATTTTTCCGTTTATCATTACTCTTTACAATTCACCCTTTCATACCTCATCCCAAAGGTTGGAAATAATCGTTATTTCTCCTTGAAATAAATTTTGATTTTTCGTTGAAAAGAAACATATGCAGGATAGTTTTCAAATGTCGTTTTAGAAACTCATTGTGAAAAAAATATTTTGTAATTTTAAAACTTTTTTCACAATTTTATCATGAATGAGGATAGAACTACTAAATGTGTGTATAACCCGGAATAAAGACAGTAAAGAGTTTGTTTTATTTGATAAAGAAGAGAACCATTCATGTTTTAATAGCTTTATATCTCATATAATGGGAACAAGAGTGAGAGAGAAGGTTCTTCCTTGTTTACAACCTCCTTCTCTCTCTCTCTAAGTCCTCTTAAGGAATAAATGCCGTGAAATCCTAAACTTGGAGATTAACAATGGTCACCATGGCAACGCTCAGGCGCCATATTGCCAGGGAAGGTATTATTAATGACCGCAATATGGGACGACATCCTTCCTAGGACATAAATCCTGGAATTTCGTGGCGAAACACACGTGCAAAAGATTGAAGGAGGCCATCTATCGGAATAAATGAACGTCGATACAATATTATTTCCAGGTAACACCTTGGATTTATCAATAGATAGCATTTATTTTCTACAGGTAAACTCCGTATAATTGGTATAATTGTATAACGAATCACAAGTTTTACGAAGGAGCATCTTTTATTATACTTGAGCTAGCTTTCGAACCTTTCGGTTCTTCAACAGGCGTGGCTAGTATGACTATACTAACTATTCCGTTAGTATAGTCATACTAGCCACGCCTGTTGAAGAACCGAAAGGTTCGAAAGCTAGCTCAAGTATAATAAAAGATGCTCCTTCGTAAAACTTGTGATTCGTTATACAAAGATAGCATTTACTTGAATAGTTTTAGAATATTGATTAAAATACCCGGTTTTATTTTTGTTTGTTCCTAGAGGTATTTTTTTCAATGTTTAGTTTTATCTGAAGTTATTCTCTTTTCCTTTAAGAAAATCCCTCAGTAACAAAACAGTTCAGTGGTGTGAGAACATCTTCACAAAACCAGAAGTAGAGTTTCAATATACACTCATAGACAAAACTTAAGGAAGTTGTACCTTTTAGCATGTATATCGGGATTCAGACAATAACTCTTAAAGATATTACAGTTACCTTTATTAAAGACACACGAGATAACCAAGTATGAATAAAATTTCCTTTTTCTCCTTACAAAAAAAAAATATTGACGACCGGTGACATCAAATACTTTCCACTTCCTTAATACCTAAGGATCTAAATACTTGTTTTATGATTTTTCAGGATGCTTGAAAGACTTTTTTTTTTGGTCGGTGAGGTTACAGCTTGCACTACTCTGATGAGGTCCAACAAGCCTGAAACGCCTACCTAGTTAGCTTTTCTTGATTAATCAGGGTATTTGGCCAATTCTGGAATTTTATTTTTTTAAATCAACGATTAGGGGATTTTATTCAGACAGATGGTGCAAAGCATCAGCAAATTTTAGCTGAACGAACAGGAGATGCCTTTTGGTTAACAACCAAATATTGTTTGTGCCTTTTAACAAATAGTTGTATGAAAAAATATAAATAATGATTCATTATGGTATATAGAAAATGTATAAAGATTATATATACATTAACACTTAACTCTTTTTATAAATAATGGTAATATTTGTTGGTATATATTAACCTATCCCTAGATTTAAAAGTCATGTATCTTTATAGTAATCGAATAATTTTGCGCTGCAAATATTAAAAATAAAGATACAACCTTTCGCAATGAGTTTCTTTTATTACAATAAACGCGAGCTTTCGGGCTGGAGCCGCCCTTCTACAGGCAAAAATGACTTTACCGTTTTTGCCTGTAGAAGGGCGGCTCCAGCCCGAAAGCTCGCGTTTATTGTAATAAAAGAAACTCATTGCGAAAGGTTGTATCTTTATTTTTCATGTATCTTTACACACACACATCCAGCTTTATTAAGACCACCGGTCTTATACAGATTTCACCGCAGGAAGTAGCACAGATAAAGTTCCTATACTCCAAGCAACACAGAACCCAACAACAGTCTCCAGGTCCGACACATGTCCAGTGGCCACACCGTACATATGTCAAAGTTAGCGTATCACTGAAAAGACGAGTGTTGAAGCAGACGCGTTCTAGTCTTCACTTTCCTCATCCAAATGGATTCCTCATCCACTTATCTTTACATAGTTGATAAGCAAAAAAGGTGGGCGCGCGATTTAATTAAAAAAAAAAAAAAAGAAATTTGCATATCTTCCAAAGAGTCAATATTATATTTACATATTGGATTGGGATGATGACACACCGCACACACGAGCCATTCCATTTAAAGGTAAATATAAGCTTGTTTAATCGTTCTTGTGAAGTTTGCTCGAGTTTTTCCTAAGTAATGATTATTTTATGCAAATAACTATGTAATCATATATAGGGGGACAAAACTAAGGATTTCGTTCCCTAAATAGTATCCTTAAATATTCTTATATGCAAAATTGTTATCTAAAAAAATGGAGGGCGTTGAAAATACCAAAACTATACATCAACCCCTTCTCTACCGTAACAACCCACACAATCCCAGAAGAATAATGGAGATAGCTTTTTTTTTTCTTTCTTTAAAATCCGTCTTTAGCACCCCTGGCAACGGATCTATAAATACCTTCCCAATAAATCTGGCCGGAAATGAAATCAAAGAGGAAATTACGTCACCCAAGGTAGACGAGGCAAGAAAATAATGGCGGCGACGTTGCCAGGTTTAGTTTTAATTTTTAACTTGAAGGTTTTAGAGAAAATGGGAGAGACCTTTTCTTTTTTATGGCTTTCCTCTAGGCATTTGGCACAGTTCAATAAAAGATTGGGTGACATTTGACAAATTAGTGAAAACTGCCGCTTTTTTTTTTTTTTAAGCTATCGTTTGGTGGGTTTTTCTATTGATCGTCTGACCTCTTTTTTTTTTTTTTTTTTCAATTCGCCACTTTGTGTTCCTTTTTTTTTATATATATATAAAAAAAAAATAAATATAGTTTTTATTAAATTTATTTTTTAATAAATTCCTCTTTATTTTTTTTTTTACCTAATTGTTTTTGTATTAGAACTATTTTTCTCTCCCTATTTTTTTAAAGCGTTTCGAATTCTATTTTAGATATTTTTAAAATTAGGATATATTTATGTCATAATTTGTATATAACTGTATGCACCTCCGACCTACTATGTATGTACAATGTATGTTTTAAAAGATTTAATAAAAGAACAAAGGTAACTGGAGGATAGAACGCCTTAGAGAAAAACCTAGGAAGTAGGCTTAGAAGAGAACACAACTATTAATAAAGTCACAGTCAACCTTACGACCCCGGAAATCATAAAAGCTAAGTTTAACGACCAGTATTTCCTGGGCGAGGCCGGGCATATCTTCCGCCAAAGAAATCCGCAAGGCCCAATTAGGAAACAATACCTAAGTAGGTCAACCAATAGAAAACGGCCATGTGACATCTTCCTACCAATTAGGGAACAACACCTAAGTAGGTCAACCAATAGAAAAAAGCCCACGTGACAGCTTCCCGCCAATGGGAAAGAAGAAAACTCTTGGTGTTAAATCGAGAACCTAGGATAGTTAGTAGTCGCTTCGCTCCCACCGAGTTCGGATCGAGTCTTCGACTTGCTCTCACCAAGGTAACCTCTGCTCTAGAGATCTCTCTCTCAATTCACCCCATAGTCAAGTCGGTCATCACCATGTGATCCGATAGTTAATAGTCAAAATCGCTCCGCTTTCTCAAGCTTTCTTTCCTCCAAACCAGTTGCCTTTTATTTTCAAACCCCATCACGTGTCCTGATTATTACTAACTGTATGCTTCACTTTCCACTCAAACGACTGCGTTTCAACCAATCCTCACCATTTTCATCGAACAACAAGAAATTCCGCAACGATATTGTCACATTTATATATATACTCTCTGATATATTTAGAATTTAGCCTCGAATGTTTCTTTTATACATACATCAAACTTCTACTGTCCTTACTGCGATGAAATATATTGGGAGGGCTTGGCTCATTAGTGGTGAACCCTCCCAGCGGTTTTCGCCAATTTAATCTACCAGACTGCTTCTTTAGAGCTTTAATACTGTATTGGATCATTCTGCTTTTATATGCTACACTGAATGGTGGAATATCAGAAAAGTATTTAAGCAAACTATGGATATAAGCTTTTAGTACAGTAGAATTACATATAAATATTTGCATCGAGCAATGCTCTTCCGCAAACAATAAAGACAAGGCAAGTTAGGCATAAATTAATTACAAGCAATAACGTACCATCTGAATATAGAAAAAGAAAACATTTTGACGCGAATTCGTATCTAAATGTTTTCATTTGCTATATTTCATATGGCGCGGTATTGCTTTATATTTAGAATTATAAATTTTTGATTAAAAATTTTTATTTTATTTCAACACACAAAACGCGATATCCAATCTAGAGATAATTGTGTCAATTTACCATTGTTAAACAGAAACAATTATATAATGTAAATTCGAAACTAATATAGACGCGTATGATTCTTTTGAAAAAATAAACAATTTCTACTGTTCTTACTGCAATGGAAAAATTAATGGGAGGGCCTGACTCCATCAATGGTGAACCCTCCCAGCGGTTTCGCCAGTTTAATCTACCATACCGTTGTTATATTGCATTTTTCGGTTTTCTTTTTATAGTGATCCTGATGCTAGGGCAGTAGAAATTGTTTAATGTTTAAAAATAAACATAAACGTCTATAATAATAAAAAAGGCATATATTGGATCAAAATAACATTTATTTTACCAATATTTCAGTTGGCTGAACGCCAACCTTTATCAAGGTATTATAATATATTTAAAGTGTGTCAACAACAAACTCGGCGCCACTTAACGTCAACAGAATTAAGTTTAAAAAAAAATGTGTTATATTGAGTGGGGAGAAAAAATGTTGACACATTTTGTTTTTGACACACATTAAATATGTTATAACACCTTGATAAAAGTTGGCGTTCAGCCAAATGAAATATAGGTAAAATAAATGATAATTTTGATCCAATATAGGCCTTTTTAATTAAAGATTTATTTATGGGGGGGGGGGGGATTGCTCTATTTTCAAAACTTCTATAATAGTTTCGAATTTTCATAACAGATGGCCTGCTAATGCATCATAATTATATAATGTAAGAGGATAAATATAAAACTAATTTACATATTTCATTTTAAAAAATGAGTTCCTTTCTAAAAAATGGAGTAAATTCTAAGTTGTTAATATGATCATTCACGTCCCATTGAGTGGTTTGTACACGCCTTAGAGAGAGTGGTTGAATAAAAGATACACATAAGATCATTTTTAATATCAACACCTGACCTTTTTTTTTTCTATTGTTTTCTCATGTGTTAAGCGTATTTACGCAAATTTAGCCTTAAATACCCATTTCTTTTGGTTTTTCAAGAAGCCTCTGGGACCAAAAATAGTTTAGATCTCAGTGGTTACAGCCTACTTCACTACGTTGTCCTTTACGTTAAGCTAGACCTGCTGGATGTTACCTAGACCTCCACTATAGTGTCTGTACGTTAAGCTAGACCTGCTGGATGTTACCTAGACTTCCACTATAGTGTCTGTACGTTAAGCTAGACCTGCTGGATGTTACCTAGACTTCCACTATAGTGTCTGTACGTTAAGCTAGACCTGCTGGATGTTACCTAGACCTCCACTATAGTGTCTGTACGTTAAGCTAGACCTGCTGGATGTTACCTAGACCTCCACTATAGTGTCTGTACGTTAAGCTAGACCTGCTGGATGTTACCTAGACCTCCACTATAGTGTCTGTACGTTAAGCTAGACCTGCTGGATGTTACCTAGACCTCCACTATAGTGTCTGTACGTTAAGCTAGACCTGCTGGATGTTACCTAGACCTCCACTATAGTGTCTGTACGTTAAGCTAGACCTGCTGGATGTTACCTAGACACCTCCTCTAGAGTTGATCCGTGCAGCCGCTGCCGAGTGTGCCGAGGAACAGTTCCGCTGCGACAACGGACGCTGTGTCCGAAAGTCCTGGAGATGTGACGGAGACCCAGATTGCCAGGATGGCACGGACGAAGCGGACTGCGGTAAGTCGACAACGCTGCCTTCAATTCTTTCTACTTCCTGTCTTAAATATGTCTCTGATATCTTACTCCGCACAACATTCTTCAAAGTTTCGGTGACCCGCCGTCTCACTCTTCTCACCGATACGTCGTCAATAAAGAATTAAAAAAGGATGTACTTGATACATTTTCATGGAAAAAAAAAACTTAAGGAAGTATATTCTATTGAAAATAATGAAATCATCGTTAAAAATATTCTGAAAACCAAAAACGATAGATATTGAGAGAAGCATAGTGCTCATCACTGGAAAGTTTTTGCAGAAAGTTGTCCCTTTCAAAATATAACAAAGTGCCAGCCTGGCTTCGCCCGGGTTCTGCCCGAGTGAATGTTTACCCAACGATTATTGTTTTCACATAGGCTATTTTTAGTATTATAATTGTATTAGTAGTAATAACAATAATTATTACGGATATTTCCGGATCGCTGATATACATATCACATCATCTGAGCTATCAGGAAATATAAATTTTATTTTTAATATCAACACCTGACCATTTTTCTACTTTTTCTTGATATTTATGTATGTATTATTATATACCTTTTTTTTTTCTTTTATAGTGATATGTTTACATGACAAAAAGTGTTTTTTTTAATCAAAATATATATATTGCGAAATTCATGAAAAAAAAGGAAAAATATTTGGTTTCCTCGATGTTTTCTCTGGAATCCAAATATAGGTAATGGAGGGAAATGTTGACCCGAGCGATGTTTGCCATTCTGCACGTCCTGTCGTTGTAACTCCACTCTTAATGGGGTCGGCAGTAAGGTGACACGATAATGGCTCCATTTGCATAGCTAGCCAGTCCTACATACTTACATACTGTGTTTGATTTAACGTACTTATTTCGTAGTTTGTTGTTGGAAATTCTTTTACACGAAGAGGTAGTTTTTTTTATTGCTACACTTTGCTTGCAATTTATTGTTTTGTTTTTTTACTAGGCAAATGGCCCTCGCCCAGTTTACACCCGATTTTATGTTTTCTTAAAACTATTTTAAGAATGGTGTTTTTTTATATAAACCTTTTTTTATTAATTAACTGTAGAGAGAAGTAGTAAGAATGAATAGAGATATAGTAATTTGTTAATATAAAATTATTACTATTATTATAGTAAAATATTGCCACCTGGAAAATTAGGGAAGACAAAAACTTCAGGCAAGGACAAACTATAAATGGTAAACAAAAGATAAGCCACGAGGGAAATTTACAGAGTAGCAAAATATAAACATAAAAATGAACACTCTGTTAATTAAAAATATATATATATTAATAAAATTAATAAATACCTTGTTACAATATAAATTATTTCATTAACACAGATTATCAATTTGTGTGATATTTATATTGTTTTGCTACTCTCTGTAAACGTCCCTCTCATTGCTTCTATGATATTTTTGAAATTTTAAGCATTATATGAATAAATTGTCGTGTTATTTTTGTCTTTCCTAAATTCTACGTGACGTTTGGTGGAGATGTTGGGTAGATTGGAGAAGACAAACTGAAGATCGCAGAGGGTGTTTTGTTTTCTTTACCAATCAAGATGCAAATATGAACAATTAATTATTATAAAAGGATTTAAAAGCGCGAATGTTTCTTTTATACATAAAACGAACTTCTACTGTCCTTACTGCGATGAAAAAATATATTGGGAGGGCTTGGCTCATCAGTGGTGAACCCTCCCAGCGGTTTCGCCAATTTAATCCACCAGACCGCTTCTCAGAGCTCTAATACTGTATTGGATCATTCTGCTTTTATATGCTACACTGAAAGATGGAATCTTAGAAATGGTTTTCAGTAAACTATGGACATAAGCTTATAGGACAGTAATGATCCAATACAGTATTAAAGCTCTGAGAAGCGGTCTGGTGGATTAAATTGGCGAAACCGCTGGGAGGGTTCACCACTGATGAGCCAGCCCTCCCAATATATTTTTTCATCGCAGTAAGGACAGTGGAAGTTCGTTTTATGTATAAAATAAACATTCGCGCTTTTAAATCCTTTTATTTTATATGTATAGATGGCGCGTTATTGCTTTGTGTTAATTAATTATTATATTTATTTTAATATATGTAACTTCCTAACTTATGGCCTTTCTATCAACTATATATCTGTATGAAAAAGTGAAAGTTGTATAAGCTTATGATTTTGCTTTGTTTTAAAAATGAATCGATGTTGATTCCATATGCTTGAATTGAATATTACACCTTAGTTCTATAAATATTTTATTGCTTAAAAAGGAACACAACAAAAAAACTACAATTACAAATGGTTTGATAATTAACTAAGAAAATATATATTTGAAAAATGATAATGATAAAAAATTGAATATGTCTGCCAGAAAAATGCTTCTATGAATTAAAAATAAGAATAATTAAAAAATTAACATATAAAATTCAAACAATATCTACAGCCTAACTCGAGAGCTGTCTCTATATAATAAAAAGATACACAATCATGATGATAACCTTTATTTTTACATTCTATGAATTATTTACATATTACATTACAGAGGGAATCTTGAGGTCATTGATGCTGTGATCTACATTTTCCCGAGGCTGACTCCAGGATTCCACCGCCGTGTCAAAGCCAAGACTTCCCTCCAAGATAACGATGTCCCTATTAACGATACGACGACAAAGCCGCTCTTCGCCCAACAATAGAAAGGACGCAAAGCTACTATGGACAAATTTCGAAAACTCCGAGGAAATCCTTTGCAGAAACACGTCAGATCCATATCAGTGGCAACAAGATTTGCAAGCTGTGGGTCACAACTCACATAAGAAGAAGAAGCTACGAGGGCCATCCAATAAATAAGTTTCCCTATTTTTTAACAAATAAACAACATTATTTACAATTATGCAGTTATTTTATTTTCATTATACAACTCATAGACTACTTCTCTACATAATCACCATTTCTGTCCAAACATTTTTGGTACCGTTGTAGAAATTTTTTGATACCACTGTTGTACCAAGCCGTGTCCTGTCTTCGTAGCCAGTGGTTCGCCTCCGCGCGTCCAGGACGTTTCCGTTTTATTGCAGTTCTGAGTTTAGTGAGGACTTCGCAGTACCTCGCAGCGTTAACCGTAGTATTTGGGGGCAGGTAGTCAACCAATAAAACACCATTACAGTCCCAAAAGACGACAGCCATAACTTTGCCTGCAGAGATTGTGACCTTCGCCTTTTTTTGGTGCACTTTCCTCAGGCTTCTTCCACACCATGCTTTGTCGTTTTGTTTCTGGAGTTGAATGATGCACCCAGCTTTCATCTCCAGTGACAATACGGGGAAACAGTTGATCTCCATCTCTTCGATGCATTTCCAAAAAAGCTCGGGCTGCTTCCATCCGTTGTTGCTTGTGATTTTCCGAGGGCAAACGCGGGACCCATCTTGCGCAGTCTTTGCGAAAATTCAAAACATCTGACATGATTGTTCCAATCGAAAAGCGTCCAGGAGGCATTCGAATCATTATTTCGTCAATGGTGACACGGCGATCTGCTTCCACCACATTCCGAACAGCAGGAACGGCTGCATTGTCCGTAGCAGTAACGGGCCTGCCGCTTCGCTCGTCATCATGCACGTTTTGCCGTCCTTTCAAGAACCATGAACGCCATCGGCGAACCATTTGGATGCTCATACATCCTTCACCATACACTGACACTAAATTGCGATGAATATTGACCGCAGTTTCATTTTTCGCCGTGAAAAAACGAATTACAGAACGGAGTTCGCAAGTGGACACGTTCACCAGTGGTAGCTCCATGGAACTGAAGCGCTACGGACTTGCGCGTACGAGTAGCGTGATTTTGAAGGCCACGCGCTTCCAACGCATCCTAGTGACCCTTTCTTACACTACTAACTAATTTTTACAACGTTTCGTTCGCAGAAAAAAAAAGGGGGAAACTTATATTATTGGATGGCCCTCGTATGTAGAAATCAAGCATTAAAAACATGAAGTTTAAACTGCGTCAAAAAAAATCTTTGATTTCTTTTAAATAAAAAAAGCTTTCGGAGTATCTCTTTAATCTATGCCATTATACGATATTTGATAGATTAAATGTCTTGTATTGATGTAGACCAAGGAGATTCTTCGAAAGTTCACTCCTTTTTATTTTCGTTTTAGAGAAATCAAAGAATTTGACGCACATTGTGAACATTATTAAATTTATTCTATGATATAAGAGTAACTATAGTAAAGATACATACATGCCTTGGCTGTGCTTATTTGGTTCCAAGAGAAAAATTCGTTCTTAGGGTCAATTACACATCCATTTAGTAATTTAGAAAAAGCGATTGCGTTTAAATTCAGGTTTGATTTTTTTTTATTTTACAATAAATTTCAAGTAAACTTCAAAAAAGATTTGAATACAACATATTGGTACAAAAAAAATTAAACAGAGGAAACCACTGATGAGCCAGGATCTGCCATTAATTTTTATCGTTGCAATGAGAGCGGTCAAAAATTGCTTTATTTAAAAAGAAAAAAACATGCGTGGCAAAAATAGTTTAAATTTCCATATACAGCGTATTTATTAAAATATACTCATGGACAAAACTAAGGAAATTGTACCTTTTAGCATGTATATCAGGATTCAGACAATAACTCGGAAAGATATTACAGTGACTTTAATTGAAGATACACGAGATAACCAAGTATGGACTAAATTGACTCTGTCTCTCTTCAAAAAGAAAAGCAGACGACATAAAAGACTTTCCATTTCTTTAATTTTTGTCCATGAGTGTAATTATAACGTGACAAGAGATATTCAGTTTCCACATCTATAAAAGGCACATGTTCATACAAGTCTTATAGCCGCCAAATCTGACCAATCAATGTGGACTTCCTGTGGACCGTGTTGCCAAGCTTTCTCAGTACATGACCGGAAGTCCAGATGGACCTGACCCGATCTAAAATGACCCCTATACAGATAGGAAGCTGTAATCCATTTAGCATTACCCAGGGTGCACCACGTGGAGGCGGATTACTACTACACCCCGAAAGAGGAAGAGGTCGTCTTGACGCCCCCTCCGCGAGGGGGACTAAACAGGACAAAACAAAGGGCCGACACGACAATGCGGTGTCCGTCAAATAAAGCCGCAGGTGTCCCAAACCAGCAGAATTTGGTGGACGACGTTGAAGGTCGGCCCTAAGTTCTGAGCCTGGAGTCAACCCAACGTGGAGCGGACGCCAACGACCAGATCCCCTTCCGGGACAATCTACTAGGGTCGGGTTTGGCTTATATAGCCGGCACTGGACGGGGGTGGGAGTGAACGGGTAGTTTGGGGGACAACACTCTTACCCCACTTTTGGGGGTGGTTTACGTTTCTTGGTACGGAAAACATATCTATAAGCGATGTTTAGATTAATTTGCATAGCATGGGGGCACTATGCAAATTTCGCGCAACCGTTGCCATCTATTGTTAAAACATGCAACTATTCTTGATTGATACCGGGTCGTTTGGCAATAATTGAACAATTTCAAACATCTAGTAGCGCGCATATGTAAATATATTTATAGCAATTATAAATAAATATATTTACATACTTATATATAAAGTAAATATGGAATTAGACTGACATTTGTACAATTATGTAAATATAATCCCCCCCCCCAGATGTTTTAAGTCACACTAATTCCAACTTATTATAACATATTAATAAGATATTACATTTGATATGTTTCAACGACAGTTCAATCCCTTATCTTTATTATTAATTATATTCTTTTTTTAAATCTAGATGAATTATCCGTTCAACAAAAAACCTATCTTAAACCATTATAATGTTTTCTTCTTAATAAAGCTAAATTGATAAAGTACGTTGTTTTCTGAGGTTATACGTCTTTCTAATAAATTTTGAACTCTATATACTCATTTTTACAACATGTTTCTGGAGATGAGTTTATTTTTATCAATGTAATCTCAAGCTTTCAGGCATCCCTGTAGCCTTCTACAGTAGTATATATATCGTAATTTAAGCAATGTGATATGTAAGTAATAAAGTATGACGTCTTTTCTAGTCGTCTCAAAGTGACACCAGCTTGCCACTGGACACAAACCGGGGGATCCAGAGAGGGACAAAAGGGGCGTTGCTCCGGATATTGACAGTTAGTTAGGTTACAGTGGATATTTTCGGACAGGGCCCGCTCAGTGCTAGGTCTCACGGCGGCCCTCGTGGCCGCCGTTTTGGTTCCTCCCTGCCTCCGCGGCTTCATGCAGGACGCCGAGCTTTCCTCAGTTAATCCTCAACTTTCCCCTGGTCCTGGTGCCACGTGAGACGTACTAGGTGAGCGTCTTTTAATCCCAAACTTTGTCCTTACTGTCCCGTGCAGACTTCCCACTCTTGCACGCCTTGCCACTCAACCCCGACTGCTTCCAACTCACTTGTTGGCTTACCCGGGTTTACGACACATAAATGTTTATTTTTATTCGTTTTATGTACCTCTGTATAAGGGTACAGAGATTCCCGAAAGCTGGAGATTAAATTAATAAAAAAGAAACTCATCTCCAAAAACTTGTTTTATTATTTTACTTCAATCTATATTCACTGTAAATTGATGTGTGATTAACAAGCATTGTGTTTCACTAAATTATTTACCTTTCAATATATATGATGATGGCTATAATTAAAGGAAGCTTTAGAACAAGCCCTTCTTCTGCTAACTAAAACGTATAAACAAAGTAATGGAGAGAGCTTATATAGCATTTTAAAGATAAATCTATGCAAATATAGGACTTATGAATTTACATTATTTAAAAATTTGAAGAGTTAACTTCGAAAAGGTTAATGAACTTAGTGAATAGAAAAATAAATTATTAGTTTAAATTAATATACAGTAGAACTACCACCCTTTATAAAGGACAACACCTAATTGCAGAACCAAACTGTCCTTTAGGAAGAGGTGTCCTCGTACCGGAGAGTTGCTAAATGGTAATTTTGCAAATGAAAACTGTCCTTTATAGAGAGGTGTCCGCTAAAGGGAGGTTCTACTATATAAAAAATATATATACTTTTGTTCACACTTAGTTATCTCGTGTGTCTTCAATAAAGGTCACTGTAATAACTTACAGAATTATTGTCTGATTCCCGATATTCATGCTAAAAGGTACAACTTCCTTAAGTTTTGTCCATGAATGTATATTAACCTAGCTAGATTTTGTAACAATTAAAATTATTCGTTTTAAAATATGTACAGAGCAGAAATATCAAACATCGCCAACAAGATATCTGTGGAGGAGCAATTCAAACGGCCGCAAATTTCTCGACGGATTAGTTGTCGGCTGAGGCGAGAAGCAATCAAAGATGGCGGGGATTATGCCTAAAATTTAGGTTTGCAGACGACACCTATTAGCACAAGATGGCGCCCTGTAACGACCAGCTGGAGCGACCAAGCTTTCCCCTAAATACCCTCAATTTGTTCCCCCTAACATCTACGCAGAATTGGCTGCTCGTTTGTTCTGTGACCGAAAATATCTATTTCGCGTATCTTGTCTTTTACTTACGAGAGAATCTGTGTGGTATTTTCGAGTCAATATTTTTTATTATAATTAGTTTTTTTTTTATCGCTGTAAGGATAGTAGAACTTTTTGATTTGTGTGAAAAAAAGAAACAGTCGTACTGAAATATTTTCATTCCTTATATATAGATGATGCTTTATTGCTTTACATCAATTATTTTTTAATATGATCTATTTTTGGAAACATTTCATGGCACCATCTATCGGTGAAAAATACAAATTTATTATCATTGTTATAGCTTAATTATTTTGTTATATATGGTAATTTAAACCAACAACCCTATATTGTATAATACTTATAACAAGATTGTCATGTTGTATATAGAAACACATCTATAAATAATTATACGCATGATTGGCATGTGTCATTGCATCACCATATGTAATGTACTTTGTACAAACTGAGGATGAATAAATAAAACTATGTAATAGATTAAGAGCTGAGTTAAAGCAAGATTGAGAAGTTCAAAAACGTCTAAATTCGAGATAGATGGAAGCCACAAAGCAACTTATATATAGATGACGTGTTATTGCTTTATATTAATTAAGTTTTTTTTTAATATGATATATGTCATAATTTGTATATAATTAAATGCAACCCCGACCCACTATGTATGTACCATGTATGATTTTCAAAGACTTAATAAAGAACAAGGTAACTGGAGGGAAGCAAGTAGCATTAAGATATAGGAAGTAGATCTAAGATTGGCACGACTATTCTGGGCACCCCTGTGTCAATACTGCAGGGGCAGAGACCGGGCGTCTCTAGTGACCGCAGAAGTTATTTTAGCCAAGATTCACTCAATACTTCCTGACAAACAGGACGTGTCGAGTGACCAAAAGTTATAAAAGTTTGAGAGACATCCAATGCTTCCGGCAAAGATAGGACGTATTTGATAACACGGAAGTAAATAAAGTCAAAAATAACACTCGACACTTCCTATCAAGCAGATCACAGCTTTCTTCAAGGAAAGCCGCGGGCCAATCAAAAGGCAGCACCTTAAATAGGTCAACCAATAGGAAAAGATCATGTGAGATCTCTCAACCAATCAGAGAGAAACTGACTCGTGGTGTTAAATCGAAAGACAAGAATAGTTAGTTACGCTTTGGCTTCCAAGGAGGTGACATCGGCTTTAGACCTCTCTCCCTCGACTCATCTCACAGCTAAGTACAATCACCGCCATGTGATTAGTTAAGGACAAATCAAAACCACCCCGCTCTTCTCAAGCTTTCTTTCCTCCAATCCAGTTACCTTTTATTTTCAAAACAATCACGTGTCCTGATTATTCCTAACTGTATGCTGCAACTTCCACTCAAACGGCTGCGCTTCAATCAAATATCACCATTCGCATCCAACAACAAGAAATTCCGCAACGATATTGCCACAGAACGGTTAAGTCGACAGGATAGTGAGATGGAATTAAATCAGGATCCCATAGGCGTAAAGTCAGACGGTCCAACGGAAACAATGGAAAGAAGGCAAGAAGCAAGGGAGAACGAAGGGGCAGAAGAAAGACAGGAAGTGATCGGCCGAGAGACAACTGCGCCCCTAGCGGACGCCGTCAATCAGCTGTCAACGCTTCTGACCCGGGCAAAAATTTCGGATGGAACGGAATCGGCGATCCCGCCTTTCGACGGCACATACAGCGCGACACAATTTTTCCAGACGTTCGACCGAAAAATGGAAGACGCATCCATGGAAGAACAAGAAAAATTACTGCGCCTGCCAAACTACCTGGTGCGACAACCCCTGGAGCTCTTCAGGAAACTTCGATTGGCCGACCGGAGTTATTTCCAGGTGAGACAAATCCTCCTAGATCTCTACCCTGAGTCAAGCGAAGCGTCCTTTGCGAAATATTTCGCCATGAAACTCACTGGACAAGCCAACTTAGAGACCTACTACCGGGAGAAAACCGCCATGGGATTGCAACTAGGACTTCCACAAGAGGTGATCCTCGAGACGCTGACAGAAGGACTGCCATTCAACGACCAGCGCCTAGTCCGCGTAGTACCTCCCGAGAACCTAGGAGAATGGTTCCGCCTGGTACAGCGGATCCACGGGCCCAGTGTACCGGCAACGCGATCCAGAGAAGATCAACCACCCACAATGTCGGGTCCGTACCACAGCACACCCCGACGCCCAGGTGCATGGAATGCACCTCTTCCGCCGTCCAATTGCAAGTTCTGCGGCGCGAGACACTGGCATAGCGAATGCCGACGTCGACCAGTCCCGACGATCCACGAAAAAGTGCGGACGGTGCAAACAGTCCCAAAACAACCAGCCCCGATTCCACAACAACCAAGTCAAGCCAGGGACACCCCAGCCGAGCAGCCCTTTCGAGACTGAGGTAGGATCCCTAAACCAACTGACTGTCAAACTTTTTCTAACCCCTAATGTATCATGCCCCTTTTTAATTGATACAGGCGCCAGCCTGAGTATAGTGCCATATAGTATTTATCATATGCTAAAAACCCACCTGCCTAATTTAACCCTTGAGGGACAGTCACTACACCTCCAAACCTTAAACGGATTTGCAAAAACCATGGGTAAACTAGCTATCCCACTGACAATAGGACAAATATCACGAAAGGAGTACTTCCATGTAGTAAATGCACCATTGCCATTCGGAATTCTTAGTATCAATAGCCTCCATAAATTCAGATTAACCATAGATTTTAATAAATGCACTATACTCCAGCTGGGCGCCCCATTGTCTACCCTTTCCTACCATTTTAATCATGTGCCCAATGTATGCACGTACTGGCAGTGTCAGGCGATGTCACAAAAAATTTTCCCCACATCCCAACTTTCCGCCTATGACAACCATTGCGTGCATTCATTGAGAAAACCCCACTTATCTACATGCCCCTTTTTCACTAAAGCCAATTGCCCTTTTTACATGCCCTCAAATAATCAAACCACAACAACTTCAACTTATGAACCTGCCCAAAACGCACCCACACAGCGGGACAACTCGCATACCAAAAACATAGGTGATCACACACCGTTGCACAACTCTCACATGACCAACCCACACAACGAACTCGACACTCACACTAATACACAACAAAACCCTTTACCACATGCATACTACAACACAACACCTAACACTCACTATACACCACAGTTCACAACACTTCTACAAAGGTACACTCACATTTTTTCACAGGACAAATTCAACGTACCATGCTTACGGATTCCACCAGTAAAAATACCCACGAATTCCGAAAAAATAATCACCATACGTCCATATCGTGTTCCGATATGTGACCAACAAGAAATCCGTAACCAAATACAACAAATGCTGGAGAACGGCATCATAGAGCAATCTTTTTCACCTTTCTCGAGCCCTGTCACCCTCGTCACTAAGCGCGACAAAACCAAACGGTTTTGTATCGATTATAGGAAGGTGAATGAGCTAATCAGCTCTGATGTCCATCCCCTCCCGAGAATCGAGGATATCCTAGACCGCCTCGCACAGGCCAAATACTTTTCCACGGCCGACATATCCTCTGCGTATTGGCAAGTCCCAATACACCCCGATTCTCGACCACTGTTAGCATTTGCCACCTTTGAAGGATTATACCAACCCACTCGATTACCTTTCGGGTTGAAAACCAGTCCTCAGATTTACGAACGAGCCATAAGTCAGGTCCTACAGAGACACGGACTTGACTGTGTGGCACATTACTTTGATGATTTCATCATTTACTCCAACACATTGGAGGAACATCAAAACCACCTGCGACAATTTTTCGCCTTTTGCGAAGCGGAGAAGTTACAACTTAACTTCGCAAAATGCGAATTTTTTAAACAATCCATAAATTTTCTAGGTTACACCATCACAGCTGGTACAATTACACCACTTACACGCAATACCGACATCATCCACGCCATAAAACAACCACACAACCGAAAAACACTACAATCCTTCTTAGGCGCTGTGAACGTCTATAACAAATTCATTCCGGAATACGCTCGCTTGCGAGCACCACTCAACAATCTCCTCAAAAGGGACGTCGTGTGGAACTGGAATGAAACTTGTCAAGAGGCGTTCATTGACCTGAAAGGAAACCTCACACAACACCCCATTTTACACCTTTACAAAGAAGGTCTGCCATGCCAAGTGTATTGCGATGCATCCACCCTCGGTATAGCAGGCATTCTCAAACAAGTTCACCCTGACGGAAACGTATATCCAGTTCAATATTTCAGCCGAACATTGCGCCCACACGAGAAAAACTACTCCATCTCTGAACTTGAGTGCTTAGCAATCGTTGAGAGTGTGGAGAAGTTTCGCATCTATCTTATGGGCAGAAAATTTACAATATTTTCTGACCATCACGCATTGCAGTGGTTGAAAACCATCAAGAACCCGTCCGGTAGACTGTTTCGATGGAGTTTACGACTATCGAGTTACGAATACGAGGTCCGCTACATAAAGGGAAAACTACAATATGAAGCAGATCTCTTATCCCGTAACCCGTTTTGTGGATTCTTGGACGCCACCCTTATCAAGACCCATCAACCTCCTCCATCGAAAGAGTCTAGTTTGACCATTGATCGTAATGGATTACATACAGTTTCCCGAAAAGGTGTAACCAAGATTATACTTCCAAAACCACTCATACAACAACTCTTACAAACAGTACACACACAATACAATCACCCCGGTATTTCACAAATGTCACGAATCATCTCCACACAATATTACTGGCAAGGTATGTCAAAAGATATTAAACAAAAAGTTAAGACCTGTCCCACCTGCCAATTAACAAAACGTCCAGTAGGACCCACTTACGGAGAATTAAGTCAACCTCCGGAATCTAAAGAACCCTTCGACCTTTTATCTCTGGACACCATAGCAGGATTTGCTAAATATGGCAACACCAAGATATACCTCCATGTGGTAGTCGATCATTTTTCACGCTACGCATGGACTTTTCCATCTAAATCCACCAGTACCACCACCTACCAACAGGTACTTAAACGAGTATTCCAGGATGGTTCTCCAAAACGCCTTCTTACAGATAGAGCCCCTGCCTTCACTTCACCCAAATTTCGTAGTTTTCTCCTTAATAGAAATATTCACCCGTTAATCACAACCAGCAACAACCCACAAGCCAACGGCCTATGTGAACGCCTGAACGCCACCCTCACGGGAAAACTGAGGTTATTACACCTAGAAAATCCTAAGGTCGCATGGACCAAGTTGGTCAAGAAGGTTACACTTATATATAACAAGACACCCCACTCTACCACAGGTTTTCCACCCATATACTTAATGTTTGGTATCCTACCCCCAGAAATTTCTAATCATAACACACCGTACCCAGATATCGACAAAGCTAGAAAAATTGCACACACACGCACACAAAACAAACATTTACAAGACAAAAACACTTATGACAAACGACACAAGCAACCACATTTCGAAGTAGGTGATCTAGTGTTAGTAAAATTATATCACCACCCAAATACAGGGAAACTTGCGCCATATTTCACAGGACCTCACACAATATTAGAAATTATATCACCAAATGTGGTCCGCATAGATCGACCAAATCAACCACTTCAAAGAGACACTGACACAATCCACGTCAACAAACTTAAACTGTATACAGAAAAAATCCATTATATATCACCACCCGCCGTTAACACCTATCATATAAAGCACAACCCAAATTACACGTTTCCTTTCAAACATTTAACCCCCGAATTATTCCCAACAGAGTCATTAAGGTTCAAACCCACCAGCAGCGAACCTTTCAGGCATTTAGACCCTGCCATTTTTGCAACAAGACGATTTACATCACTCTTCCCCGACGTTAAAAACTGCAAACCTGACAACCAGCTCAATCCTATCACACCACTCCCTAAAGATATCAAACAGGAGAACTGCGAACCTACCAATCATTCAAACTCTACAATTCATAAGGTTCAAGCGAATATTTCAGAGTCCCCAGTTACAAAAATGTGGACGAACATGGGGCAATATCCTATATTTCACCTGATTCTTATCCTTTGTTTGTTACTTCTGCCATACAACTGTATCCCAATTTTGTTCATTAAATACTTGTTTATCTATGCTATGCCCGATCAGAAAATCTTCGAACTACAAGAGGTAGTTTTTAATTTAGGACAAGCATTTTTTAATTTTGGACAAACAGTTTTTCATTGTGGACAAGCAATTCTTCATTGTGGACAAGCATGTTCGTGTTCGTTTAAAAAAAAAACAAAAAAAGGGTGATCGATAGAAAGGAAACCAATGGGGGAAATAAATCCACAGAAACACAGTATAATAAAAGGATTTATTTTAAAAAATTAAAAACAAAAGGGATAAAAACTATTATACTATTATTATGGGTAAAAACAAGAAAAATGGTTAAGCTAAATTATACTTATATCTAAGGGATTATGTATAAAAAACAATAAACAAGGTTAAGCAAAAGAGAAAGTAAAAAAATTAACTAATCTCAGGGAAGGGAGATAAAAATAAATGGCGGGGGGGTGTCGAGCGTTTGTTTACACAGTACCTCTGGAGTGGCAGCACCGTCGCAGGCTTTTCTTGTCTTGTGCGATGTCCAATTGTCGCGCGTTGGTTGTCTAATTGTCACGACTCGTTGGTTGTCTAAGACGTCCTTTTCCGTCCTCAAGTTGCTGCTTGAGGGATACTCCAATGCGTCCTTTCCCGTCCACGAAACTCTGCTCGTGGGATTTTCTTCGACGTCTTTCCGTCCACGTGACTCTGCTCGTGGGATTTTCTTCGACGTCGTTCCGTCTACAAGACGCTGCTTGTAGGATTTTCTTGGCGTGTCTGCTCCGCCTGGCAAGGGAACTCAACTTTCCCCTCCGCTTCTAACAAGGGAATCCTGCCAACTGACCAAAAAAGAATGTAACATGACGCTCCGTCGTCTCCGCCCACGCCGACCTTTGCCCTCGGTCGGTCCAAGCTGGGGCTATCTATAGATATAGATGTCTTGCTCGTTGTCTCCCTTCACCTAAGACCTTCCTTCTATGTACAAAAAGTAAAGGATCTATAAAATAGTTTTAACATTCTCCCACATAATTTTGCTCCGAAAGAAGCCAAAATTAAGTATAAGACAAAAGAGCATATATATACACAATACACACAAGAGTAGATATGCCTATTACATTACATAAAATACACATAAAAGAATACACATATTACACTTTTTTTTTCATACAGGTACTTTCACTAGTCCTTCGAGTCATACCTTGCAGGCTTTCTGATTACCCTACCATATCTATTTATAGAGTCCCTGGATTCAATGTTGGGCCTATTTCCAAAAAATGCTTCAGATTGGGGTTCGGTATTTGAATTGTCCTTTTGAATCGTCTCAACATTCGAGGATATTTCAAGAGGGTGTAAGCGTTGTAGAGCCCTGATCAAGGTTCCTGAGGATGTTTTAAGATGGGCCACTCTCACTATTCCATCTTTACCTGGTATGAGATTTACTATTCGCCCTTTAGGCCAAAACATTCTTTTAAGATTTTCTTGCCCGATCAGTACAACGTCTCCTACTTTCAACTGTCTTCTATCAATATTTTCGGATTTCTGAATAAGCGCGCCTAAATATTCCTTTAAGAATCTCTGCTTCAATTCTCTCTTCAGTTGACCTAACTCTCTGTATCTAGTGTGCAACATTTCTGGCTTTAAATTTTCAAATTCAGGAAAGCTAGACTCTGGACCATTTTGTAAAAACTCATTAGGAGTTAGCGGTTTTAGATCATTGTCGTCTTCAACCTTTATTTCTTTTGGATTTATCGAGAACTCTGAATTGGGCCAGAATTCTTTAGGTTTTTTCAACCATTCGGGGCCCTCCCACCATCTGCTTTGCACAAACTGGCTTGGAGAGCAACCTCGAGACAGAAGATCGGCCGGGTTCAACTGACTAGGAACGAACCTCCAATCGTTCAAATTGGTAGTGGCCTGTATTTCTCTGACTCGGTTTCTCACGAAAACTCTCCACTCAATTTCTCTCTTTATCCAACTTAGCGCGGTAGTAGAGTCAGACCAAAGAGTTGTTTCACATTTTCTCTTCAAGGCAGCTTGGATTGCATTGGCTAGTCTAGCTCCTAGTACCATGGCCATTAATTCCAAGCGAGGGATCGTAATACTCTTCATAGGAGCTAATCTGACTTTGCTCCAAATCAAAGTTAGAGTATTTTCTCGTCCCGTTTCGCTCCTCAAATAGGCTACAGCTCCATAGCCTATTTGACTAGCGTCACAAAAGATATGAACTTCTGTAGGGAAAATGAGATCATTCCACATATATCTCGGTGTCTTTATTAACTCTATGAATTTTATTTGATCCAACCAGGTTCGAAATTCCTGGGCCATACTTTCGGGTAGAGGTGTATCCCAACCTAGTTTCAGTCCCCATGATCGCTGCAGTAACAACTTTGGTGGCAAGAATACTGGAGCGCAAAATCCAAGTGGATCAAATATCCGCTGAACCATGGATAGTACCAACCTTTTCGTTAATTTGGGTTGAAGACTCAAATTGTCAGGGAGTTCGCATTTTAATGAATCTTCCATTTTATTCCAAACAACACCCAATATTTTTGTACAAGTCCCCTTTTCAGGGTTTTCCTCCAGAGAATATTCCCACTCTCGTAAGTCCATTTTAGCCCTGTCCATAATTTCAATTGCGGCCTTTTGAAATTCCTGCACTTCCTGCTTTGTTTCCAGCGAGGTAATACAATTGTCCATGTAGAAGGATTGAGCTAAAATCTTTGCCCATTGAACAAGTGGTCCCCTTATTGATTGAAGATGGTATTCTATTACGGCGTTCAGCACAAAAGGACTACAGTTTAAGTCAAATACAAGTCTCTTATGCCTGTAAGCTATTAGTTCTCTATCGCTCTCCTTTTCCCACCAAAGGAATCTAAGGTAGTTCCGTTCAGATTCTTCAATCGCCACCATCTGGAATGCTTTTCTTATATCTGCCGTGACTCCAAATTTATTTTCCCGAAATCTTATCATCATTTCCGGGATTCTTTCCAATAAATTCGGTCCCTTTTCTAAACATTGATTCAAAGATAGTCCATTATGACCTAGACAAGAAGCATCGAAAACCGGACGTATGGGCGTCGTTTTAGATTCCATCTTGTACACAGGGCGGTGAGGTAAATAGTAGCCTCTTCTCTCGAGAGGATTTTCCTCGACTCTTTCAATGAGTCCTTCAGTCAGCCAGTCTCTAAAGATCTGACTATATTCGGTCAACTTATTCTGTGAGGTCATTTTCTTAGTGCTTATATCTAACCTTTTTATCGCTATGTCAAGATTGCTGGGGATTGACTCCTTTTCTACCTTCCAAGGTAGACCTACAGAATATCTCTGATCACTTTGTCTTTGAATTTTTGTTATAAACTTTTCTTTTATTTCCTGGTATCTGGTCTCTTTGGAGCAAGTTTCAACAGGATCCCTAATGCCTAGTACTTCTAGATCCCACAAATCCTTTAAATCGCATCGCGTTGTTAGAAGATTCAAAGTCTGCTGCACATTGTCATTTCTATCAATAATTGGCGAATGGCCCATTAGTGTCCAACCTAATTTCGTTTCCACCGCAGTTAAATCTGCTTCAACTTGAACTATTTTTCCTGTCAAAATCATACCTAGATAGTTAGCGCCAATCAATATGTCAGTCTCTTGTCCTTTAAAATTGTCCTGAGACAATATTATGCCCTTAATCTTCAATTTTTCTAACCAGTCTCCTTTTGGCAAAGGTGGTATGGCGTCGCAAATTTTACGTTGATCCAGCGCCTCAATATGGATCACATCTCTTTTATTACCTAAATTCTCTAATTCTAACATAAATTTACCGTGCTTTTTTTCACCAATCTTATTACCTCCAAAAAGACTTTTAGCTATAGTTATTTCGCCTTTTCTTTCTATTCCTACACTCCAGACTAACGACTGTTTGATATACGAAAACTGACTTCCACTGTCGAGGAGAATTCTAACCCTTCTAGAGGCATTTGGGCCTCTTAACAGTGCTACCGTGGTCATCAGCAAGACTTGACCTGTGCAGGCTTGACTAGAAAGCGATGCAATGGGTTCAGGTGCATTTTTCTTTAGATTTTCTGGTCCTGGTTTCGTTAACCGGTTAGAAGAATTTCCTTCACATAAAACTTCCAAGTGGTTTCTCCCACAGTTTTTGCACTCCAATTGTTCTCGGCACTGACTCTGTATGTGTCCCTTTCTTAAGCATTTGAAACATAGATGGGCACTAAGTATTTTATCATTTCTCTCTCCCGGAGACATTTTCCTTATGGAGCGGCATTGATGACTCGCATGATTTGTTCTTTCACAAAAGAAGCATTTTATATTAGTTCGCCCTCCGAACAGACTAGACACAGTGGCGGGTCTGAAATTGTTCCTTGTTCTGGTCCCATCATTGTAAGACCTTTTATAGGGTTCCTCCTGCTTAAAGCCTTTTTCCACAAATTTCAGCCGTTGAGCACTCCTTACTTCGGCTTTTAGAAAGTCCAATAATAACCTGAGCCTTTCTTGAGCTCCTCCAACCCCTTTATCTGACTCTTCCCGTTTTGCTAACTCCATACCATAACCCGAAGAAGGATGCCTGTGCCATATTTTCAAAATATCCGAAGGTAATGAAGACTCGACAAGAGGGTATAAAAAAATACCCGACAACTGGGGATCAATGCCCAATGTCTCTAACGACCGGAGGTGACTGCTCAGTTCGTCGTACAGACTGCTTAAATTTCTATTTTCTTTCTTTACATTAGATATAACCGAATTCAATAGACGTCTGACATATAGTTCTGTCAGTATATTCGGGTCACCGAATCGCTCCTGTAGGGCTTGTACCGCCAAAGCATAGTTGGCGCCTGTAACGGGATAGCTTGCCACAACACGATAGGCTTCTGAATTTGGTACAATTGCTTGACGCAAATATAAAAACCGGTCGCTATCGGATAAATTCTTATTTTCGTGAATTTTCGAAAACTGCGCCCACCAGGGCAACCAACCTTCCAGAGAGCCATCATAGCTTTTTAGGGCTAACTCTGGTAATTTCACATTTATTACAGTGTCCTCGCTAGCAATCGGGATTGTTTCTTCTTTATCGGGATTCCGTAGTACACTGACTTTCTGTTGAATATCAAACTTTTCCACTTCATATTTATCGCATTCTTGCCATTCCCTATCAATACTTTCCTCTGTAATCCCTTCTTTCACTACCAATAAAGCCTGATATTTTTCGTTTAGATCTACAAGTTTCGTGTAATAAGACTCTAGTCTATTAAACTTAGAATAAATATCATTCCTATCAATTTGAGACTTTTCAAATTCCCCATTTATTTCATTAATAATTCTAGTGAAAGTACCTCTTATGGCTTTTCTGCGCTTTTTAATTGCATCCATTTCCTCCATATTTCCTTTAAATCGATCACGTCCGGCTCACCAAAATGTTCGTGTTCGTTTAAAAAAAAACAAAAAAAGGGTGATCGATAGAAAGGAAACCAATGGGGGAAATAAATCCACAGAAACACAGTATAATAAAAGGATTTATTTTAAAAAATTAAAAACAAAAGGGATAAAAACTATTATACTATTATTATGGGTAAAAACAAGAAAAATGGTTAAGCTAAATTATACTTATATCTAAGGGATTATGTATAAAAAACAATAAACAAGGTTAAGCAAAAGAGAAAGTAAAAAAATTAACTAATCTCAGGGAAGGGAGATAAAAATAAATGGCGGGGGGGTGTCGAGCGTTTGTTTACACAGTACCTCTGGAGTGGCAGCACCGTCGCAGGCTTTTCTTGTCTTGTGCGATGTCCAATTGTCGCGCGTTGGTTGTCTAATTGTCACGACTCGTTGGTTGTCTAAGACGTCCTTTTCCGTCCTCAAGTTGCTGCTTGAGGGATACTCCAATGCGTCCTTTCCCGTCCACGAAACTCTGCTCGTGGGATTTTCTTCGACGTCTTTCCGTCCACGTGACTCTGCTCGTGGGATTTTCTTCGACGTCGTTCCGTCTACAAGACGCTGCTTGTAGGATTTTCTTGGCGTGTCTGCTCCGCCTGGCAAGGGAACTCAACTTTCCCCTCCGCTTCTAACAAGGGAATCCTGCCAACTGACCAAAAAAGAATGTAACATGACGCTCCGTCGTCTCCGCCCACGCCGACCTTTGCCCTCGGTCGGTCCAAGCTGGGGCTATCTATAGATATAGATGTCTTGCTCGTTGTCTCCCTTCACCTAAGACCTTCCTTCTATGTACAAAAAGTAAAGGATCTATAAAATAGTTTTAACAAAGCAATTCTTCATTGTGGACAAGTATTTATAAAACTTCTCATAATTTTAGGAACCATCTTCGCAGAAAATCTAAATAAACTCCGAAAAAGATAGCAGTAACTGAAAGGTAACCAACTAGTGTCGGAGAAATCACGCTCCAAAAACAAGATCTGAGCCGCACCAAAAATAAATAGACGGCAGGAAACGAGAATTTGAGACACCACGACGGAAGTGTAGTCCGCAGCGATAAATTCGACCTCTGTAAACAAAGCGGAACGCCTTCGTCCGATCTCCAATTTCATTCCCTCTCTTTTGCCCGACACACCCCACTTCCGTATCTCTAATTATAATGAGAAGATCCCCTATTGAGGTCAACTGGGAACCTCACTATGCCACCGGTTTTGATTCCAGTTCGAGTCTACATATCGATTTTTACCAACCAATTGCACATCCACGAAACAACACCTAGAACTAGCTCACACATTTCTTACACAACAGACTTCTAACATTTTTCCACAACACACACACAAAGACAAAAAATTACACATAAAGGTTATATAGATTTCCATGTCTCCTGTACACACAGCATAAACGCACTTGAGGGCTAGAATCACGTTTTTCACCTAAGTGTCGATACAGACGAGACAAAAAATTTATAGGACATAATTGAGCAAGTAAAACATTTATAGGGCAAAATGGAACAATCAATACATTTAGATCAGGGCATGTAGATACCAAAGGGTTCCAACCAATACATCTTATTTTTCATATCAATCATTTTTATTATTTTCTCTCAATTAAAATTTAAATATTTAATCAATTTATCAATTTATTCAACTTATTACCACTTTTTATCATTAAATATCATTTTTTTTTTCCAATTAGTTTATATTATCATTTTTATTTATCAATTATCAACGAAAACCCACTGGTTTTCGATTAAACTAAAAACATTAAATCACCCTTTATTGTTAAAACCTTTTTATTTTTCATCTTTCCTTTTTTCAAGCACTCACCTTTGATTTCGTTCAACTTTTATTTTTATTTTTATTTTGATTTCTCACAAGCCCTAATAAAATTCCCTCGGTTTCCATTCCCAATTCCGAGCTAGAATAAGGTTAGGCACTTTCCTTTTTTTTTTTCACCATTCAACCAAGCACTCAACTTTGATTTCGCTCAAAAAAACTTTTATTTTATTTTTATTTTTGATTTCTCAAAAGCCCTAATAAAATTCCCTCGGTCTCCATTCCCAATTCCGAGCTAGAAATAATTAGGCATTTTTCCTTTTTTTTTTCTCCCCACGCACCAAGCATTCACTTTGATTTCTTCCAACTTTTTATTTTTATTTTACTTTGATTTCTCAAGGCACCTTATGAAATTTCCTCGATTCCTTTTTCTCAGAATTCGAGCAAAAAAGTAACTAAGCAGTTGTCTTTGTCACCATGCAACAAAATATTTTTCTTTTTCAACCAAACACATTCAATTTTGATTTCATTCAACTAATTTTATATTATTTTTATTTGATTTCAAAAGCCTTAATAGAACTCCCTCGATATCATTTCTTATCTCGGGTAGAATTCGTTTAGGCGCATTTTCTTTGTTTTACCCACTATGTACCATAACATTCATTGATTTCTTACAATTAAAAAATTTTTGATTTCTATTAATTATACTCAACCTATATCATCAACCCCATTCTATCTTACTTATGTCACCAGCAATGCTTGTATATAGCCCCTCAATACCTACAACTAATTTTCCCACAAAATTATTTTTCATTTTACAGAATTCTCTCAGGCTAACCCCTTCTTGAATTCTTCACATGTAGGGGGCGCATCTGTCATAATTTGTATATAATTAAATGCAACCCCGACCCACTATGTATGTACCATGTATGATTTTCAAAGACTTAATAAAGAACAAGGTAACTGGAGGGAAGCAAGTAGCATTAAGATATAGGAAGTAGATCTAAGATTGGCACGACTATTCTGGGCACCCCTGTGTCAATACTGCAGGGGCAGAGACCGGGCGTCTCTAGTGACCGCAGAAGTTATTTTAGCCAAGATTCACTCAATACTTCCTGACAAACAGGACGTGTCGAGTGACCAAAAGTTATAAAAGTTTGAGAGACATCCAATGCTTCCGGCAAAGATAGGACGTATTTGATAACACGGAAGTAAATAAAGTCAAAAATAACACTCGACACTTCCTATCAAGCAGATCACAGCTTTCTTCAAGGAAAGCCGCGGGCCAATCAAAAGGCAGCACCTTAAATAGGTCAACCAATAGGAAAAGATCATGTGAGATCTCTCAACCAATCAGAGAGAAACTGACTCGTGGTGTTAAATCGAAAGACAAGAATAGTTAGTTACGCTTTGGCTTCCAAGGAGGTGACATCGGCTTTAGACCTCTCTCCCTCGACTCATCTCACAGCTAAGTACAATCACCGCCATGTGATTAGTTAAGGACAAATCAAAACCACCCCGCTCTTCTCAAGCTTTCTTTCCTCCAATCCAGTTACCTTTTATTTTCAAAACAATCACGTGTCCTGATTATTCCTAACTGTATGCTGCAACTTCCACTCAAACGGCTGCGCTTCAATCAAATATCACCATTCGCATCCAACAACAAGAAATTCCGCAACGATATTGCCACATATATTTTTTGGAAACATTACATGGGGCCATCTATCGGTGAAAAATATAAATTTATTATCATTGTTATAGCTTAATTATTTTGTTCTATTTTTTTTTTTTTAAGATAAAGGAAAAATATGTAAATAGAGTTAATAAATTCGTGCTTTCACTAAAGAGATATACGTTAGAGAAAATATCAGAAAATTTTCCCCTCTATTTTATTTAGGTTATATTTGTAGCTATGTACACTCATGGACAAAACTTAAGAAAGTTGTATCTTTTAACATGTATATCGGGATTCAGACAATAACTCTGAAATATATTACAGTGACCTTTATTGAAGACATACGAGATAACCAAATGTGAAAAAAATTGCCTCTGTCTCCTTAAAAAAAAAAAATAAAAACAGATGTCCGGCGATATCAAAGACTTCCCACTTCCTTAAGTTTTGTCGATGAGTGTATATTGTTGCACCAGGTTGCGGCTTGGCAGACTCTTCAGCCTTGATTCTCTCCTGTGCTGGGTCTTGCATCTTACCAGAGCGTGTTTCAACCATCCTACAAATTTATAAAAGGGAATAATGAGATAAGTCTACTTTATGTAGCCACCAGAATAATTTATTCATTTTCTCACATCAAAGAGAGCAGTGAAGTCACAGTGTACCTAAATACAAATGATGATAATCTAAAAATAATCTGTTTTAAATAAATATCATAGAATATAAAAATAAATAAATATATAATTTAAATTTCAAATATATTAAAAATAATATAATAAATACGCCATTAATCATGATGTAACACTTCCCCCTCTCCAGAGGTCGTCACGTCCTCGTGAGTTACCTCATCAATTCTCTCAAAATAGGGTTTGAGTCTTGAGACATGGACAATCAATGGGTCTTGGCCAGGATTATCTTTCGGCTCAATTAAGTAATTTACGTTAGACAGCTTCTTTAATATTCGATATGGGCCAAAATATTTTCTCAATAGTTTTTCGCATTTTCCGATTTTCCTGACTGGTGTCCAAACTGCCACTAAATGTCCTGGTTCATAGATTTTCTCATTGTGTTTTTTGTCATAGTTTCTTTTCATTCTTTCCTGAGTCTTCTCTGTGTTGTTAATGACTACCTGTCTCGTCCTTGCTATTTTATCTAAGTAGTTTTCTATATATTCGTCGTAATCGTCCATGTTACTGTCCGTTGGGATATTCTCGTCGTCTAAGAGGGACATGGGTTCCCTTCCAAACAACAGGAAAAATGGAGAGTAGCCTGTGGTTTCTTGAATCGTGGTATTATACGCGTGGGTGATAAAAGGGAGGATTTCATCCCAGTTCTTTTGGTCTGTGTTCACATACATGCTGATCATATTGATTAAAGTTCTATTTAGCCGTTCCGTTAGTCCGTTAGTCTGGGGGTGGTAGCTCGTTGTGAAGCAGTGTTTCACTTTGCACATTTTCATTACCTCCTTCATCAAATTGCTAGTGAATTGTGAACCTCTATCGCTAATAAGAAATCTTGGGGCCCCGTGACGTAAAATAATATGTTCGATTAAAAATGTAGAGACTTCTTTCACGGTTGCTTCTGATACTGCCTTTGTTTCAGCATACTTGGTATAATAATCAGTCAACACAATTATCCACTTCCTTCTTCTTTTCGTTGATGGCAAGGGGCCAACAAAGTCAATTCCGATTCTTTCAAAAGGGTAGTTAGCTGGGGGAATAGGTTGTAGAAGTCCAGAAGGCAAGTGATTTGAACCTTTCCGACTTTGGCAAAGATGGCACGTCTTTACAAATTCTGAAACATCTTTCAACATGGAAGGCCAATAGTATTTATTCTTCAATCGGTAAGTGGTTCTGGCGACGCCCAGATGGCCATTCAGCATATGGTTGTGGTATTCACTCATGACTTCCTTCCTTCTCTTCTTTGGCACTACCAGCAACCATGCCCTACCTTCAGGATTTGGATTTTTCTTGTAGAGACACCCATTTTCTTCTTTGAAGTTCTGTGTAATTGAACGCTTGTTTCCACTAAGGTTCTCCTTAATATTCTCAATAAAATCATCCTTTTCGTCTATTATTTGATTCAGAAATAGTCTTTCATAATCTTCGTCCCATTCGTTTTCAGGTAAGGGTCCTCTAGATAGACCATCAGCGTCCAGATGTTTTTTACCCGATTTATGTATGATTTCGAAATTATATTCCTGAATCTTCAGTGCCCATCGTGCTAATCGGCCGGTCGGATCTTTCAGATTCTTAAGCCAGCATAGTGCGTGATGATCAGTTACGATTTTGAA
Organism: Cordylochernes scorpioides; assembly: GCA_030710605.1. Lineage (NCBI taxonomy): Eukaryota > Metazoa > Arthropoda > Arachnida > Pseudoscorpiones > Chernetidae > Cordylochernes > Cordylochernes scorpioides. The sequence goes on along the minus strand of CP092876.1, from coordinate 2,923,541 downwards.
GTGCCTTCCATATAGGTAGGGTCGTAACTTGGACATTGACCACACAACAGCTAGACATTCTTTTTCGGTAGTCGAATAATTTTGCTCAGGTTTGCTCAGTGTTCGACTTAAATATGAGATAACTTTTTCTTTATCGCCGAACTTTTGGACTAATGTTGCACCCAGGCCGATGTTAGATGCGTCAGTATGAATGTAAGTAATTGCATTCGGGTCAAAGTGCCCTAAGATTGGAGGATTTATCAATGCTACTTTAAGGGTTTGAAATGCTTTTTCTTGATTTTCTGTCCAGGTAAAAGGTACATTCTTTTTTATAAGACTGGTTAATGGATCGGCAATTTTTGAAAAACCTTTGATAAATTTTCTATAATATGAGCACATTCCTAAAAATGATTGAACTTCTTTTATCTTTTTGGGCCGAGGAAAATCTCTAATAGCCTTGATATTATGCTCCGCTGGTTTTATACCATGTTGATTAGTTATATGGCCAAGAATCTCCAGTTCTTCGAAAGCAAATTGGCATTTTTTGTTGTTCAATTTTAAATTAGCCTCGCGAAAACATTTTAAAACAGCTTCTATTCTTTTGAGATGTGTTGAAAAATCCGAGCTATAAATGATTACGTCATCTAGATAACATAAGCAAATTTGCCATCTAAGATTACCAAGCATATTTTCCATGTTCCTCTCAAATGTAGCAGGGGCATTGCATAGACCAAAGGGCATTACGTTGAACTCATATAGGCCATGTGCTGTAGTGAAGGCTGTCTTTTCTTTATCTTTCTCCTCAACCTCTACTTGCCAATATCCTGATTTAAGGTCAATTGCTGAAAAGTATTTGGATCCTTGAAGTGTATCCAATACTTCATCAATTCTGGGAATTGGGTAAACATCCTTCACTGTTACATCATTCAATTTTCTGTAGTCAACGCAAAATCTGTACTTACCATCTCGCTTCTTGACCAAGATTACAGGGAAGGACCATGGACTCGAGGATGGTCTAATTATGCCGTCTCTGAGCATTTCATCAATTTGTTCTTTTATGATTTCTCGCTCTTTCGCGCTAACCCTATACGGCTTGTGTTTGATCGGTTTCGCGCCTTCTGTATCGATCCGATGTTTCGCTAAGTTGGATCTTCCTAATCCCGACGAAAACAAATCCTCGTACCTTTCCAAAACTTGTTTCAATTGCTCCTTTTCCGTATATGCTAAATTTTCGTTTATCTGAAATTGGGGTTCTTCATGCTCTTTTTGTTCACTTTCTTCCATAAGATTCACTTCGGCTGGCTGGCTTCCAAAGCACAATGTTTGGTTTTTTAATATTTTTAATGGTCGAGGGTAAGGGTTTGTTATCCAGATATATGTTTCCTTATTCACAACATTTATTAAGCTTCTCGCTAGTCGAAGTCCATTTGTTTGAAACATTTTATGGTTCTCCTCGATGATGTATTCGCCATCCTCTGCTTCTACAAATGCATTAATCAATTTAATAGAAAGTTCTGGTATAATGGCATCCTTTGCACTTTTTATTTTCTTCTGTTGATATTTGATTACGTCACGATTTTCTGTCAAGTCATATTTGATTATTTCACGCTGACAATCAATTTTTGCGTTCATTTTCTTAAGAAAATCACGTCCAAGTATAAATATTCGCAAATGTGTTCTCATTATCACAAATTGATGTGTAATTGTTTTGTCATCAAATTTTATATTTAAAATAATATTTCCTACGATATCTAATTCTTTGCCATCGGGTCCGGAGCACATTTTATCAGGATTTATTATTTCAAGACCTGTGTTAAGAGCTGTACTAAGGTCGACCACTGAAAGATCGGCGCCTGTATCAATCAAAGCTTCGCAGATACCGATTCTATCCACGTTAATGTTCATTTTATATTTGGGGTCTAACTTTTTAATTCCATTTATGGTCGACTTGCTTTGATTGACGGACTCAGGCGCGATGTTTAGTTTAAATCTTCTAATGCAGCATATCTATTCCTTGTAGGGATACTCGAGTACGGGCTATTACTTACGTCAGAGTAGAGCAGAGGTCTCGACTTCTGAGTTCCATTATCCATTCGGATTTCTTCTTCGACCTTGTCTTGTGTAACTATGGGGTCCTCTTCCACAATTCTTACAAACCTGACTCTGCAATACCGCGCTACGTGTCCTGGCTTGTTACACTTGAAACATATTGGTCTCCCGTCTTCTGTCCTATTCCTATTTGAATTTGGATTCTTATTGTATATTTTACTTGGGTAGACCGGTTTTGGCTCAGGATTGGGAGTGTAAGATCGTCTAGGGGCAGATACCTGGGGCAGAGGCTTGTTCTGGTAATACCCCGGAGTGGGGGCCTGGGGCTTGGAGGTGTTCTGGTAGTACCTCGGAGCGGGGGCCTGGGGCTTGGAGGTGTTCTGATATGGTCTTCTGAACGACGTAGCATTCTTCCATTGCTCTTGATGATGGGGACGAGGAGAGCGTGGTCCATTATAAAGAGCTTTTGATTTTTCTGCACGTTCTTGGTAATTCTTTTCGAACAAATCCAGCTTTTTACAAATTTCTAGAAGTTCATTGGTATTTTTAGGAGGGTTTAGGTGAAGAGCAAAAGAGTATTCTTTCTTTAACCCTCCAATAACCCAGTTTATTTTAGTCTCTTCTTCCATTTGGGGGTCGACCTTGTTGCACAGTACAAGGATATCCTCTGCGAACCTGATTGCAGGTTCATTCCACTGTTGTATCCTGTTTAATCTCATCCTCATTTCTTCTTTGTTGGCGTCTGAGGCAAAATCCTCAATTAGGCGGCTCTTGAAATTTTCCCAGCTGGTGAAACTTACTTTGTGTAGGTTCAGCCAGGTTTTGGCGCTACCAATCATATTCATGGCAGCATAACGGGAGATAATGTAGTCTGCCCAATGGTACAGGAAGCCAATTTCTTCAAGAGATTCAATCCATGGGCGAGGGTCTTCTGTTCCATCATACTTGGGGATGTCGATGTTGGGATTCAGGACAACTGGGTCGGAACTAGCATCTCTACCAATTGTTGCACCAGGTTGCGGCTTGGCAGACTCTTCAGCCTTGATTCTCTCCTGTGCTGGGTCTTGCATCTTACCAGAGCGTGTTTCAACCATCCTACAAATTTATAAAAGGGAATAATGAGATAAGTCTACTTTATGTAGCCACCAGAATAATTTATTCATTTTCTCACATCAAAGAGAGCAGTGAAGTCACAGTGTACCTAAATACAAATGATGATAATCTAAAAATAATCTGTTTTAAATAAATATCATAGAATATAAAAATAAATAAATATATAATTTAAATTTCAAATATATTAAAAATAATATAATAAATACGCCATTAATCATGATGTAACAATATAAGGGGGTAATTTTCAAATGTATTGAGGATGGAATTATTCAACACTTATTTATTATTTTAAAATAAATAATATATTTTTGAAATTATTGATATGATGTTGGGGGAAAAAAAAGATTTGAAAAGGCTTGGCTAATCAGTGATAAAAAAAGAAAACTCCCAGCAGTTTCGCCAGTTTAATCAGTAATACCGCTTTGATAATGTATTCATCTATTATTGAACTCATTTCAAGTGTCGGATATAAAATCATAATATCCAAATACTGACAAAAGTCAATATTTCGAATTTACACTAAAAAATAAAAAGTACTAGGACCTAAAGTAACTTAACACACAGAAACCCTTCTTTTATTAGAGGAAAAAAATATCTCATGAAAGTGTATATATAAATATATATATACTAGACGAATGACCCGGGCAACGCCCGGGTTTACACGATTAAATGTATTATTCAAACACATAAAACATAGCAAAATAAAACATAGCAAGAGCAGTTATTTTAAACGGCGAATTAGATCAGTTATAGCAAAAAATGAAAATATATATGTAAATATGTGAAATAGTTATAAATTAGAAAACCTGTAAATATAGTTAAGGACTTGCATTGTAATTAAGTAAAGCTTCTCGTCTAGAACGCTGAGGCGACCTGCCGGCGGCGCGCACCCGTTGGCTGCCGGCGAGCACGTGACTACTCTGTGCGCGCGCATGGCTTTCGGCTAGGGCTGTTCCACGCGACCGCCCGCCATGCGCACGCACAGGGAAGTCACGTGCTCGCCGGCAGCCAACGGGCGCGCACCGCCAGCAGGTCTCTTGAGTGTTCTAGAGGGCGCTGCTCGTGAGCTAAGTCGAATAATTGGAATATATAGTTTTAATAATTGATTTATATATTTTTTAAATAGCCTATCGTCATCCCCGTTATTTTTTACCTATGTATGGAAATTTTGGTTTGAATTAGTGAACTACTGCGAATTTGTATACCGGACATACAAACCAACATACAAATATTCATTTTTATATATTTAGACCATTGCCACTCGTATCATTCTGTACCGGTAGAAAGACATCTTACCCGAAAGCTTTTACCATCATCATCTTATATAAAGAATCTCTTCTCCCTGACTTTTGTTTCTATAGTGAATTCTGTTTTCCTTATTTATTTTATCTTGAGCACATTTTTTTCTTTCTTTTTATTTTCCCATTACAATAAGGATAATAATGAGCGTTTTTTATCTGTAAAAAAAGAAAAATTCTAATAAAAAAACACACAAGTACCCCAAAAACATATCTAAAATCTATTCGGTAGATTGTATGCACTCGAATATATTTATTTTGGTACTTATATATATACTCGAATAGTAATTATTTTATTTCTTTATATTCACTGTTAATTTCGAATAGTGTCGTTCCCTACCTCGGCATTTGACATAAAGGAAGTGTGTTGTTGTCGTGTCTAATGAAGAGCCTCAGATGTCTCCGTACATCTCTATCATAGCAATGTTCTCTATCTTGGGTGTGTAAAGCTGCTGTTCTAGATAGACATGTGTTGTTGTCGTGTCCAATGAAGAGCCTCAGATGTCTCCGTACATCTCTATCACAGCAATGTTCTCTATCTTGGGTGTGTAAAGCTGCTGTTCTAGGTAGACATGTGTTGTTGTGGTGTCCTATGAAGAGCCTCAAATGTCTCCGTACATCTCTATCACAGCAATGTTCTCTATCTTGGGTGTGTAAAGCTGCTATTCTAGGTAGACATGTGTTGTTGTCGTGTCCAATGAAAAGCCTCAGATGTCTCGTACATCTCTATCATAGCAATGTCCTCTATCTTGGGTGTGTAAAGCTGCTGTTCTAGGTAGACATGTGTTGTTGTCGTGTCCAATGAAGAGCCTCAGATGTCTCCGTACATCTCTATCATAGCAATGTTCTCTATCTTGGGTGTGTAAAGCTGCTGTTCTAGGTAGACATGTGTTGTTGTCGTGTCCAATGAAGAGCCTCAGATGTCTCGTACATCTCTATCATAGCAATGTCCTCTATCTTGGGTGTGTAAAGCTGCTGTTCTAAGTAGACATGTGTTGTTGTCGTGTCCAATGAAGAGCCTCAGATGTCTCCGTACATCTCTATCATAGCAATGTCCTCTATCTTGGGTGTGTAAAGCTGCTGTTCTAGGTAGACATGTGTTGTTGTCGTGTCCAATGAAGAGCCTCAGATGTCTCGTACATCTCTATCATAGCAATGTTCTCTATCTTGGGTGTGTAAAGCTGCTATTCTAGGTAGACATGTGTTGTTGTCGTGTCCAATGAAGAGCCTCAGATGTCTCCGTACATCTCTATCACAGCAATGTTCTCTATCTTGGGTGTGTAAAGCTGCTATTCTAGGTAGACATGTGTTGTTGTCGTGTCCAATGAAGAGCCTCAGATGTCTCGTACATCTCTATCATAGCAATGTTCTCTATCTTGGGTGTGTAAAGCTGCTGTTCTAGGTAGACATGTGTTGTTGTCGTGTCCAATGAAGAGCCTCAGATGTCTCCGTACATCTCTATCATAGCAATGTCCTCTATCTTGGGTGTGTAAAGCTGCTGTTCTAGGTAGACATGTGTTGTTGTCGTGTCCAATGAAGAGCCTCAGATGTCTCCGTACATCTCTATCATAGCAATGTCCTCTATCTTGGGTGTGTAAAGCTGCTATTCTAGGTAGACATGTGTTGTTGTCGTGTCCAATGAAGAGCCTCAGATGTCTCCGTACATCTCTATCATAGCAATGTTCTCTATCTTGGGTGTGTAAAGCTGCTATTCTAGGTAGACATGTGTTGTTGTCGTGTCCAATGAAGAGCCTCAGATGTCTCGTACATCTCTATCATAGCAATGTCCTCTATCTTGGGTGTGTAAAGCTGCTGTTCTAGGTAGACATGTGTTGTTGTCGTGTCCAATGAAGAGCCTCAGATGTCTCGTACATCTCTATCATAGCAATGTCCTCTATCTTGGGTGTGTAAAGCTGCTGTTCTAGGTAGACATGTGTTGACAATTGAAAACACATTTATTGACAACTCAGTCAATTGTTACACTCCGGAGAGTTAGGCAGTTAAAAATTTACAATTTAAATATTCCCATCAGGGGGTTCCCCTGCCAAGGGTAGTCTGGACTCCGTCAGGGGAGTAACATCCTCCTGAGCGCGTATAAGCCCTCACGTACAAAGGGATCTGAGTCCCGAGCGCGCTCAATTGCAGCACTGATGATTTCGGTGATAAGGTTTTTCTTCTGGGTGGAGCAGGTCCTGAGGAGAGGCTTCCTGTCCTCGGGGTATATGACCGCATCCGTGATGTCACCCTCTGTGATTCCCAAATCAGTCAAGGGCCCCGAGTAGCGTTCATTGCACAATTTATAAATTATATCAGCTGCTTCATCCCAGCGCTTCGACGTCAGATCCTCCTCCACTTGAAACAGTGGAGATGTCGCCAGGGCCGGTGTTGTCATTTTCCCATGGGGAGCGGGCGGTGTTGGCTCGGCAGGCCGAGGCGCAGGCAGTGGGGGTGTTGGAGACACTGCAGTTGGTGTTGTCCTCAGCTCAGCTTTGACTTGCCCGAGGACTTTGTAGAGGTTGCTGGCTGCTCCGGGCCTCAGATCCAATATTTGCCTGATCAGGCCGGCGAGGGCGTCGCACTGCGGAGGCGACAGGAGGGGTCCTTTCCTCTGCGCCTTGGTCCTCGAGGAGAGGAGGTCCAGGACCTCCTCCCGCCCAAGACCAAGGGCGTCCGTCTCAGCGAAGGACACGCTGGGGTGCCCCTCGATGAACGCATCGAGGTCGACTCTCGTTGCGTTCTTTGCCGATGACGTGGAGGACGCAAAGGTCTCCTCCACGATGGACATCTCCACGTCCGGTGTTGGGGCCGCAGGTCCGAGGGTCTTCTGGGCGGGCAGAGGGCCAAGCGGGGCAACGAGGTCCGGCCGAGCGGGAGGCGGCTCAGGATGTTGTGAACCGGCCGGGCGAGGGCCCACGGGACCCTCAGGCGCCTGCAGGGGCTGAGCAGGGGTCACAGGTGGAGGGGCAGAAGGCGTTTCCTCCATAGGCAAGGCCGGGGCCGCTGGTGTCGGACGGCTCTGCTGCCGGGACACGGTGGACGAAGCACCAGGTGGAAGCGGTGCCGGTTGTGGCTGGCCGTTGTTGGAGACTCTCCCAGGATTGATGGGGCAGTTGGCCCTACGGTGACCCTGCCGGCCGCATCTGGAGCACTTGACTCCATATGATATGAAGGCCGAGAGGACGTTTCCTTTGTTTCTGATGACGACGCGGGTCGGGATCTTTTCCAGGGTAAAGCCCTCCTTTAGGAGGATGAATACCTCGCGTCGGCCATCCGTGAAGGTATACCTTCCGGCTCTTAGCCGGATAGGGGCAATGGAAGACACGTCACCGAAGGGCTTGAGGGCCTCGATGACGGCGGCGTCGTCTACGAAAAAGGGCAGGTTTGCGACGGTGATCCTCTCCGCCCTTTTCTTAAAGGGGAAGGCCCTGAGGTGGGTATGCCCGATTTCAAGGCCGTCCCTTAGAAGTCGCTCCGCCAGGGCCTTGGTGGACAGGCCCACCAGCATGTGGCCGTCCATTTTCATCACTTGGAGCACATTCCCGGCTCCTTCGACCAGCTCTTCTACCGCCTGTAGGTAATGGGTGTATCCGAAGTCTGGGCAGTGTTCCACGAAGACGCAGTTATCCTCAGTTGAAGAGCGCTGTTGTACTCTGGCATCGGCGATGTCGGCCCGGGTAGCCCTGATTTCCTGGACCACCGTAGCTCCTCCCGCAGTTGGCCGTCTTCGCGGGGTTGCGCCGGTCCTTCTGGAGGCCGCGACACCGCTGGAACGCTGTTCGACAGGGCGGTTCGGCGACTCCCTGCGTCTTCGCTTGTGTTTAACTACGGTGAAGCTATCTTCACCTGATTCCGCAGCCTCCATTTGCTCGGCCCAGTTCGTCGCAGCGGCCAAGGCGCCGCTTGTTGATGGCGTGACGTCAGCGATACACGCCGCGGCAAAATTTGCATGGCTTCTGTCGATTGGCAGATTTGCATAGTTGGCGCTTGCGTCAGCCATTCTCGAATCATCACCTTGAAAATGGTTTTCCGCGGATAAATCCGCAACGGCTTCACTTTCGGAGCCGAGCCTTGCAGGCTCATGTTCAGCTCGGTGAGGGCTTCCAGCCCATACCAAATTCGTCGCTTCCAGCGACATTCCTCCGCTCGCCAGAGGTGAAAATTCTCTTCTTTTGGGAGGTGTTGTTGTCGTGTCCAATGAAGAGCCTCAGATGTCTCCGTACATCTCTATCATAGCAATGTTCTCTATCTTGGGTGTGTAAAGCTGCTGTTCTAGGTAGACATGTGTTGTTGTCGTGTACAATGAAGAGCCTCAGATGTCTCCGTACATCTCTATCACAGTAATGTTCTCTATCTTGGGTGTGTAAAGCTGCTGTTCTAGGTAGACATGTGTTGTTGTCGTGTACAATGAAGAACCTCAGATGTCTCCGTACATCTCTATCACAGTAATGTTCTCTATCTTGAGTGTGTAAAGCTGCTGTTCTGGGTAGACATGTGTTGTTGTCGTGTCCAATGAAGAGCTTCAGATGACAGAAGTGTGTGTCGTGTGTGATAGGAGGGACTGTCAGACCTCGATGTCAACTCGGCCATTTCCGCTGTCACGACGGCCGCGGGTGCCTGGACCAGTTCCGTGTGTGTGACGGCAACGTGGACTGTGAGGATGGATCAGATGAAGCCACCAACATCACCTGTCGTGAGTCCACCAATCTGATTTGTCCACCCTCCCACTCACAAGTCCTGGTAGCATATGTGAAATGTTGTTCTTAAATTCACACAAATATTGCCATTTTATAAAGATTTACACACTCATGGACAAAACTTAAGGAATTGGATAATCTGTGATGTCAATAATCGTCTTTTTTTTTATATATATATAAAGGAGACAGAGATTGTTCACACTTGGTTATCTCGTGTGTCTTCAATAAAGGTCACTCTAATATATTTCAGAGTTATTATCTGAATCCTGATATAAATGTTAAAAGGTACAACTTCCTTAAGTTTTGTCCACGAGTTTATTTTTGAATATATCTCATGGGGAGGGACACTTTAAAGAAGACCTGTTAATTATATTCTTACACTTTTTTAATATGAAAATATATAAACCGAATGTCTCTTTTAGAAGCGTCCTCTCTCAGAGTCATTAACCAATAAACGTTTTATATTTGCATACTACCAGTTCTACAGAAACTCTGAGAACATCGTTAGAAAAATAAAGATGACAAAATGACACGTATCTTACGTCTCTTTACCAAGATTATTGAATAATGGTGTGGATAGAAGATTCTCCGAATGTTCAACAATAACTAATTATATTCTTACACTTTTTTTAATATGAAAATATATATACCGAATGTCTCTTTCAGAAGCGTGCTCTCTCAGAGTCATTAACCAATAAACGTTTTATATTTGCATACTACCAGTTCTACAGAAACTCTGATAATATCATTATAAAAATAAAGATGACAAAATGACACGTATCTTACGTCTCTTCACCAAGATTATTAAATAATGGTGTGGATAGAAGATTCTCCGAATGTTCAACAACAACAAAAATAATAATATGAGTCAACGAAACTTGATGTCTTGACTATGGCAATGAAGACGCTGTCAACAAGCCAGTGAGCAGGGACAGTATGCTACAGGAGGAGGGTCCCCCTGTCAACAGGGAGGCACAGGACCTTGTCAACAGCTCTGTGTCGTCACACGGGACGGTCACCAGCGCTGTAGCTGTAACGAAGGCTTCCACCTGGCCGAGGACGGTCTATCCTGCCGAGGTAAGAGACATCCACCCACCTGTCCTCTGTCCTGTCCTGTCCTTGTCACCTCGCGGCGGGGTGTAGATGTCAACGAATGCGAGCGACCTGCCACCTGCAGCCAGAGATGTCACAAACACCCGCCCAGGCTTCAAGTGCTCCTGCGCCCCAGGATACCGTCTTAAAGCAGATAGAAAGTCCTGTAAAGCCACCGGTATGTCATTAATTCTATGTGTCTTGTATATTCTAACTTGTTATTCTACAATTGTGTATTCCTGGTTGAGTGTCAAACTTCCAAATGAATATGGAGACAGTGATAGGGGGAGAGCTAAGGTAGACATTCTATTTTGCCGCGATAAAAATAATAATTAAATAAACTCTCGAATGATAAGAGAAAATAAAAGGAAACTTGGCTCTCCTGGGCAGTATGGAGAGTCCAAAAGCTGACGTCAAAGACGCTTCTTTGACAGGACCCCTCGTAGAATAGAGATGCCTGTCTCTTCGATCCATTCCCAATATAAGTCCAGCAAACAGGGGACTTTGTGACAGTATGACCGGACAGTTGGACTGTACGTAGACTACATATTACTCTCTATCCTCCTACTCTTTATCAAAGTTCCAATCTAGTACTTAGTAGCTAGAATAGTATTATTTTTTCTCCTACTATTTATTTGTATGGTTAATAAAGTGTTTTCAATCTCTCCATGTACATGCGGGAGGAACAACCGTGTTCTGATCCTGACAATGTTCCAAAAGAGAGTGACACTGAGCTGTGACACAGGTCCGGAGCCCTATCTACTGTTCGCCAACCGCGCTGACATCCGCCGCGTGGGACCAGCGGAGTACAGTACTGTTGTCACGGGACAACAGAATGTCATCGCTTTGGACGTCCACCTGGGAAAAGGTCTGGTGTTCTGGTCGGACATCACGGCTGACCGCGTGCGGAGTGCCCCACTTCACCCCACGGGGGACCCTCAGGTAGAGGACAGTTGTCTGTAGGATTTCTTCTTTGACACCACACACAAAGTTTTTACTAATATACCAGTCAGATTCTCCTCTCTCATTGCCGGCTTACAACGATATCCTCACAATGATCAATCACCATCATGTAGTTTAGGAGAAAACGATTGAGTGTACATCAAACAAACTCTTCTCTATAGCTCTTTCAGTCTAAGAGTATCGGAGGATTCAGTTGAATGGAAGTGAGCTTGTACTATCAGAATTTGACTGTTTTCCCAATCACAGTTTCCTGTAGGCTTTCTCGTGATAAACTAACAAAACCGCTGGGAGGGTTTAACACTGATGTGAGACAGGCCCTCCCATTATGTTTATTATTGCAATAAGGTCAGTAGAAATTTGTTTGAATTCAAAAAGAAACATATACTCATCAAAAATTGTTTCAATTCTTATAATAGATGAGGCGCTAATACATTATATATTGGTAATCAGTTTTGAATGATATTTGACGTTAAATGGTGAAAACTATGTTTATGGTAGATATGTGTATATGGTTTGTGATGTAAATAAAATTTGCTGGCTTAGGTTTATAGTAAACTCTCCTATAACGCGATTAATGTGTTCCGTGTTGTATGAAATCGCGTTATAGGAATTCGCGTTGTACGAAAATAAAACTTGTATAACGCGAATATTGTTAGGGTAAATTGTTTTATTTTATAACGCGTTATACGAAAATTCGCTTTGTATAAATAAATTTGTCGTAATTTTTTAATCGCGTTGTAAAAACTCGCGTTATAGGAGAGTCTACTGTATATTCTTGAAGATAAAGGTTGTCTGGCCAGCATTTGTTGTTCTTAAATAAAAGACACTTCGGATAGTATAGATTTTTATTTTCACGATGTTTCGCCCAAAATCCTTTGTCCTCTTAAAGTATTTGTGGCAAGGCGTTAAAAATTATTCTGAAGTTTTAAAAGGGCGTTCTCACGCGATCTTTCAAATTTAATATTTTTGTTTATATTGGTCTAATTGGTGGGTTGGCAGGAAGTCCGAGATCTGGCCAGCTCGGGATTGGTCTCTCCGGGAGGACTTGCCGTGGATTGGTCCGGGGATCTCATCTTCTGGACGGACTCGGGCATGGCACGGTTGGAGGTGTCGAGACTGGACGGCAGTGCACGGCGTGTGCTGGTCTGGAGGGACGTGGAGAAGCCGCGTGCCGTCGCCGTGCACCCAGGACTGGCCGCGTTGTACTGGACGGACTGGGGAACCCGCCCACGTATTGAACGGGCTGCCATGGACGCCTCACGTCGCGCTGTCCTCGTGGACTCCGGACTCTTCTGGCCCAACGGACTCACGGTGGACTACCCCGCTCGGAGACTCTACTGGGCGGATGCCAAACATCACGTCATAGAGAGCGTCGGTCTGGATGGAAGACATCGTCGACGTGTGCTGGACCACGGTGAGTGCAGTTCATACACGAGTGATATTTTATCGTATGGTTTTCATAATCATTTGTTGATTGGAAGCTTGTTTCCAAACGATACCGCTACATCAACTATTTTTTTATTATCGTAAAAATAGAGGCTGCCTGGCCGGTATTCATATTTATATTTGGTCCCGAGGTATTCAAGATGGCAAGGCAACTAGAGAATCGCCAAATGCTTAATTTTTATTTACTTCTCCTGACGAAGACAAAAGATTTTTGTCGAAATGTTGAGAAAATAAAAAACTCTAACTGGCCGAAGTGTCTATTTTTCATATAAATAATGTTTTATTATTATTATTATTTATCTCCCAAAGTTTCAATGACTCGCCGCTGTCACTGAATAATGAACGATATTTTTTAAACAAACTTTCAACAGGCATTTTTGAAATTAAAATAACCAAAACTCTTATCAAAAACAAATCATGATGATTTACGATTGTTTTTTAATATATGATATTTATTTCTATGAAGTTTTTTTTTACTATTCTATTGGATTGATGTATAGAGAAAAAGATTCTATATAATTAAAAGTGAGGGGGGAAGTGTGTGAGGATTAGATGGGTTGTATGTGACGCCATATATTATCGTAAACTGCCTACTGCCATTACTTGTACCGCCCATTCCAATTACACCTCTCCATTGTAACTTCACGTAAACAAACTTCCAGAAAGAAACCAATTTATACCCAGTATCTATCCTCTTTCGATATAGAATAGAAGTTTTTTTTCCTACTCTATTCATTTTTTTTCGCTATAAAGAACTCAACATAATTTTGTTCCTTTTTTTATTAGTTTTATCATAGTAAACAATAATTGATTACGTTTTATTTTGTATATTAGTGATGAAAAGAATAGTTTAATGGGAAATTTGTTGGTGTTATTGAAGAATCTCAATGTACGCCAAGATTGCTCTTTGCCTTGGTTCCATACGAACACTAAAACAGAAATTTTAAAACTAAGGCGGAAATATCAGATGTCCAAGGATGAATTTCTTTGTAAATATCTTATTGTGATTTTTCTCTAGCTTTCTTAGGTCTGAAATTCCTTCTCTACAAGATATAATAAATAAAATAATAATAAAATAAAACTGTATGTGGCTTTTACTTTATCTTCTGTGATGTATTATTTTATCTTGTGTGTTATTTTTCTGTGTTGTTATTTTACATTGTGTTTATTTTTCTGTGTTGTTATTTTATCTTATGTGATATATTTCTGTGTTATGTTATTTATTTTGCGTGTTATTTCATCTTCTGTGTTGTGTTATTTTATCTTGTGTGTTATTGTGTTATTTTATATTGTGTGTTATTACTTGTGTTGTTATTTTATCTTCTGTGTTGTTCTGTTATTTCATCTTCCGTCTTTTGTTATCTTGTTTAGTGTGTCTTGGTGTTATTTCATCTTCCGTCTTTTGTTATCTTGTTTAGTTTATCTTGGTGTTATTTCATCTTCCGTCTTTTGATATCTTGTTTAGTGTGTCTTGGTGTTATTTCATCTTCCGTCTTTTGTTATCTTGTTTAGTGTGTCTTGGTGTTATTTCATCTTACGTCTTTTGTTATCTTGTTTAGTGTGTCTTGGTGTTATTTCATCTTCCGTCTTTTGTTATCTTGTTTAGTGTGTCTTGGTGTTATTTCATCTTCCGTTTTTTGTTATCTTGTTTAGTGTGTCTTGGTGTTATTTCATCTTCCGTTTTTTGTTATCTAGTTTAGTGTGTCTTGGTGTTATTTCATCTTCCGTCTTTTGTTATCTTGTTTAGTATGTCTTGGTGTTATTTCATCTTACGTCTTTTGTTATCTTGTTTAGTGTGTATTGGTGTTATTTCATCTTCCGTCTTTTGTTATCTTGTTTAGTGTGTAATGGTGTTATTTCATCTTCCGTCTTTTGTTATCTTGTTTAGTGTGTAATGGTGTTATTTCATCTTCCGTCTTTTGTTATCTTGTTTAGTGTGTAATGGTGTTATTTCATCTTCCGTCTTTTGTTATCTTGTTTAGTGTGTCTTGGTGTTATTTCATCTTCCGTCTTTTGTTATCTTGTTTAATGTGTCTTGGTGTTATTTCATCTTACGTCTTTTGTTATCGTGTTTAGTGTGTCTTGGTGTTATTTCATCTTCCGTCTTTTGTTATCTTGTTTAGTGTGTCTTGGTGTTATTTCATCTTCCGTCTTTTGTTATCTTGTTTAATGTGTCTTGGTGTTATTTCATCTTCCGTCTTTTGTTATCATGTTTAGTGTGTCTTGGTGTTATTTCATCTTCCGTCTTTTGTTATCATGTTTAGTGTGTCTTGGTGTTATTTCATCCTCCGTCTTTTGTTATCTTGTTTAGTGTGTCTTGGTGTTATTTCGTCCTCCGTCTTTTGTTATCTTGTTTAGTGTGTCTTGGTGTTATTTCGTCCTCCGTCTTTTGTTATCTTGTTTAGTGTGTCTTGGTGTTATTTCGTCCTCCGTCTTTTGTTATCTTGTTTAGTGTGTCTTGGTGTTATTTCGTCCTCCGTCTTTTGTTATCTTGTTTAGTGTGTCTTGGTGTTATTTCGTCTTCCGTCTTTTGTTATCTTGTTTAGTGTGTCTTGGTGTTATTTTATCTTCCGTCTTTTGTTATCTTGTTTAATGTGTCTTGGTGTTATTTCATCTTCCGTCTTTTGTTATCTTGTTTAATGTGTCTTGGTGTTATTTCATCTTCCGTCTTTTGTTATCTTGTTTAGTGTGTCTTGGTGTTATTTCATCTTCCGTCTTTTGTTATCTTGTTTAGTGTGTCTTGGTGTTATTTCATCTTCCGTCTTTTGTTATCTTGTTTAGTGTGTCTTGGTGTTATTTCATCTTCCGTCTTTTGTTATCTTGTTTAGTGTGTCTTGGTGTTATTTCATCTTACGTCTTTTGTTATCTTGTTTAGTATGTCTTGGTGTTATTTCATCTTCCGTCTTTTGTTATCTTGTTTAGTGTGTCTTGGTGTTATTGCATCTTCCGTCTTTTGTTATCTTGTTTAGTGTGTCTTGGTGTTATTTCATCTTCCGTCTTTTGTTATCTTGTTTAGTGTGTCTTGGTGTTATTTCATCTTCCGTCTTTTGTTATCTTGTTTAGTATGTCTTGGTGTTATTTCATCTTCCGTCTTTTGTTATCTTGTTTAGTATGTCTTGGTGTTATTTCATCTTCCGTCTTTTGTTATCTTGTTTAGTGTGTCTTGGTGTTATTTCATCTTCCGTCTTTTGTTATCTTGTTTAGTGTGTCTTGGTGTTATTTCATCTTCCGTCTTTTGTTATCTTGTTTAATGTGTCTTGGTGTTATTTCATCTTCCGTCTTTTGTTATCTTGTTTAGTGTGTCTTGGTTTTATTTCATCTTCCGTCTTTTGTTATCTTGTTTAATGTGTCTTGGTGTTATTTCGTCTTCCGTCTTTTGTTATCTTGTTTAATGTGTCTTGGTGTTATTTCATCTTCCGTCTTTTGTTATCTTGTTTAGTGTGTCTTGGTGTTATTTCATCTTACGTCTTTTGTTATCTTGTTTAGTATGTCTTGGTGTTATTTCATCTTCCGTCTTTTGTTATCTTGTTTAGTGTGTCTTGGTGTTATTTCATCTTCCGTCTTTTGTTATCTTGTTTAGTGTGTCTTGGTGTTATTTCATCTTCCGTCTTTTGTTATCTTGTTTAGTGTGTCTTGGTGTTATTTCATCTTCCGTCTTTTGTTATCTTGTTTAGTGTGTCTTGGTGTTATTTCATCTTCCGTCTTTTGTTATCTTGTTTAGTGTGTCTTGGTGTTATTTCATCTTACGTCTTTTGTTATCTTGTTTAGTATGTCTTGGTGTTATTTCATCTTCCGTCTTTTGTTATCTTGTTTAGTGTGTCTTGGTGTTATTTCATCTTCCGTCTTTTGTTATCTTGTTTAGTGTGTCTTGGTGTTATTGCATCTTCCGTCTTTTGTTATCTTGTTTAGTGTGTCTTGGTGTTATTTCATCTTCCGTCTTTTGTTATCTTGTTTAGTGTGTCTTGGTGTTATTGCATCTTCCGTCTTTTGTTATCTTGTTTAGTGTGTCTTGGTGTTATTTCATCTTCCGTCTTTTGTTATCTTGTTTAGTGTGTCTTGGTGTTATTTCATCTTACGTCTTTTGTTATCTTGTTTAGTATGTCTTGGTGTTATTTCATCTTCCGTCTTTTGTTATCTTGTTTAGTGTGTCTTGGTGTTATTGCATCTTCCGTCTTTTGTTATCTTGTTTAGTGTGTCTTGGTGTTATTTCATCTTCCGTCTTTTGTTATCTTGTTTAGTGTGTCTTGGTGTTATTTCATCTTCCGTCTTTTGTTATCTTGTTTAGTGTGTCTTGGTGTTATTTCATCTTCCGTCTTTTGTTATCTTGTTTAGTATGTCTTGGTGTTATTTCATCTTCCGTCTTTTGTTATCTTGTTTAGTATGTCTTGGTGTTATTTCATCTTCCGTCTTTTGTTATCTTGTTTAGTGTGTCTTGGTGTTATTTCATCTTCCGTCTTTTGTTATCTTGTTTAATGTGTCTTGGTGTTATTTCATCTTCCGTCTTTTGTTATCTTGTTTAATGTGTCTTGGTGTTATTTCATCTTCCGTCTTTTGTTATCTTGTTTAGTGTGTCTTGGTGTTATTTCATCTTCCGTCTTTTGTTATCTTGTTTAATGTGTCTTGGTGTTATTTCGTCTTCCGTCTTTTGTTATCTTGTTTAATGTGTCTTGGTGTTATTTCATCTTCCGTCTTTTGTTATCTTGTTTAGTATGTCTTGGTGTTATTTCATCTTCCGTCTTTTGTTATCTTGTTTAGTGTGTCTTGGTGTTATTTCATCTTCCGTCTTTTGTTATCTTGTTTAATGTGTCTTGGTGTTATTTCATCTTCCGTCTTTTGTTATCTTGTTTAATGTGTCTTGGTGTTATTTCATCTTCCGTCTTTTGTTATCTTGTTTAGTGTGTCTTGGTGTTATTTCGTCTTCCGTCTTTTGTTATCTTGTTTAATGTGTCTTGGTGTTATTTCGTCTTCCGTCTTTTGTTATCTTGTTTAATGTGTCTTGGTGTTATTTCGTCTTCCGTCTTTTGTTATCTTGTTTAATGTGTCTTGGTGTTATTTCATCTCCCGTCTTTTGTTATCTTGTTTAATGTGTCTTGGTGTTATTTCATCTTCCGTCTTTTGTTATCTAGTTTAGTGTGTCTTGGTGTTATTTCATCTTCCGTCTTTTGTTATCTTGTTTAGTGTGTCTTGGTGTTATTTCATCATCCGTCTTTTGTTATCTTGTTTAGTGTGTCTTGGTGTTATTTCATCTTCCGTCTTTTGTTATCTTGTTTAGTGTGTCTTGGTGTTATTTCATCATCCGTCTTTTGTTATCTTGTTTAGTGTGTCTTGGTGTTATTTCATCATCCGTCTTTTGTTATCTTGTTTAGTGTGTCTTGGTGTTATTTCATCTTCCGTCTTTTGTTATCTTGTTTAGTGTGTCTTGGTGTTATTTCATCTTCCGTCTTTTGTTATCTTGTTTAGTGTGTCTTGGTGTTATTTCATCTTCCGTCTTTTGTAATCTTGTTTAGTGTGTCTTGGTGTTATTTCATCTTCCGTCTTTTGTTATCTTGTTTAGTGTGTCTTGGTGTTATTTCATCTTCCGTCTTTTGTTATCTTGTTTAGTGTGTCTTGGTGTTATTTCATCTTCCGTGTTTTGTAATCTTGTTTAGTGTGTCTTGGTGTTATTTCATCTTTCATATTTATCGTATTATTCTCCTATAGAAAGGTTTTAATATCTGAAAGAAAATCTTAATAACATAGGTTTCAAAAGAAGCCTACACATCCCTAAGACATCTGATGTTTTCATCATAGTTTGATGCACTGGGGTTAATTTATTAAATTGAGGATTTTTTAAAGCTGCCCTGATTGTGTTTTACTCTGTTATTGTTTATTACATTGTTGGGTAGTTTAGTTGCTGGGTACGTCTCCTTTCTATATATATGTTATGAATATTTTGTTTTGTTGTTGAAAAAGAGAGAGAATTGAAGGTGCAGTAGTAAAAATAGGAAAGATAATTATTTACCTATCAAGTAGTTTTTATTTTGAATTACTTGAAGCATATTACACATGAAATTATTTTACACAGTAATATAGAATTTATAAAATGAATTCTCTCTATTCGTGAATTAAAAAATAGGTAGGTTAACTATACATATTTACAACAAATATTCAAAGTATTCTAAATCTATGGTCAAAAATAAAAGAATAGTCAATGATGAAAATAAAATACATGTTTTTTCTTTAATAAAATATTTGCATTTTATATTATATAATACAGTGGTACCTCGACATACGAGTTTAATTCGCTCCGCAACCTTGCTCGTATCTTGAATTACTCGTATCTCGAAGCAAATTTCCCCATACAAAATTCCCATTTAAAATCACAGATTAATATCTTCAACACTACCAAACCGAACTCGTATCTCGAATTTCGCTCGTAACTAAAAGCAAAAAATCACTTGCTCGTCGGCTCGTATCTCGAAAAACTCGTATGTTGGGGCGCTCGTATGTCGAAGTACCACTGTATATATGTACCAAAAAGGCACCTCTCCCTTTAAAAATGAATTAAAACAATATATTTGTGGATCATCATCCCAGTACAAAACGTGTTGGCGATGATAATGAATAAACCACAACACAAGTTTTGACAAATTCAGACAACAACCAACAACCTGTATAACATGGTTTCAGGATATGGCGCTCATCAGTACAGGGACGGCTTCGATTTCATAACATCCTACGAGAAGAGTTACGACATTCAAAGGGAGAGGTGCCACTTTTTAGTATATGAATACCATCCTCCCGCAACTTTATATGCATATACTGATGTGTGCACTGGTCAATCAACAAACAAATAAAACATATATTTTTAAAACGACATTTTAAAACTATCCCGCATGTGTTTCTTTTCAACGAAAAATCAAAATTTATTTCAAGGAGAAATAACGATTATTTCCAACCTTTGGGATGAGCTTTTTTTTAACCGCAACAACTTTAATATACGCTATTGGAGCTAGAGTTACTGCGGCTGCTGGCATTAGACTTGCCCTCCAATAAATCCTTGTTAAAAGGTTTAGAGAGTGTACTCATTCCAATTACGGAGCCTCGTTAGAGTCCCGTATTGTTATTTTTCGTCACTACCTCCCCGTGCCGGGAGTGGGTAATTTGCGCGCCTGCTGCCTTCCTTGGATGTGGTAGCCGTTTCTCAGGCTCCCTCTCCGGAATCGAACCCTGATTCCTCGTTACCCGTAATAACCATGGTATAATATTGAAATGATATTTGACCAATACACACAAAAAAAAGAAAGAAAAAACATCAACATGTATTATACAACAATTTGTAAAACGACACTTGAAGTTATCCCGCATGTGTTTCTTTTCAACGAAAAATCTAAATTTATTTCAAGGAGAAATAACGATTATTTCCAACCTTTGGGATGAGGTATGAAAGGATGAATTGTGAAGAGTAATGATAAACGGAAAAATAAAAGTGTCCAGGGATGGGAATCATTACTCTTCATTAATTTCTAAATTAATTATCATTACTCTTCACAATTCATCCTTTCATACTTCATCCCAAAGGTTGGAAATAATCGTTATTTCTCCTTGAAATAAATTTTGATTTTTCGTTGAAAAGAAACACATGCGGGATAGTTTTAAAATGTCGTTTTACAATCACAAGCCGCATTATATTATATTGTACTATATATTTTTAAATAAAATAAATAATATTAAAGGGGAGAGAAATATATATAAATATATATTGCATATTAGCTTAGCATATGTAAACACAAATTGATATATATGGAGTTATATTTGAAAACGTTTACTATTTTATATATGTGGTCTTGTAGGTTGTACAAATATTATCATCAAACATTTTTTTTGGTTTATGTTGTTTACTTATATATGTAATATATATGTAAATTTCCTTTAATATAATCTTTCTGTAATTTTTAAAAAATCGTTATTTTTGGGTTATAACTTAACTTTAGTCTATATTTGTGCCCTATTTGCATCATCGTTTAGAAAATTGCTCTATATTTGAAAAACGTTCACAACTTTCCTTTATTTAACTTATTTACATAAAACGTGAGCTTTCGAGAATTAGGATCTTAATCAGGCATTACTACCACAATTGCATATCTACAATGGCCTCTTTATATACCTACTTGTACACTAATTTGTAAGCCTTAGAGACGTGAAATTGTCATATAGAAAATTATTTATTAATTCTATAATAACTTACATATATCATTTTAGATATACGTATATACACTCATGGACAAAACTTGTCTTTGATGTCGCTGGTCATCTATTTTTTTTTTTTAAGGAGACAGAGGCAATGTTGTTTACTCTTGGTTATCTCGTGTCTTTAATAAAGGTCACTGTGTATCAAATATCATGTAGAGTTATTGTCCGAATCCCGATATACATGGTAAAAGGTAAAACTTCCTTAAGTTTTGTCCATGAGTGTATATATAAGGAGACTGGTTATCTCGTGTGTCTTCAATAAAGGTCACTGTATATCAAATATCATGTAGAGTTATTGTCTGAATCCCGATATACATGCTAAAGCTTCTTTAAGTTTTGTTCATTAGTGTGTGTATATATAGATGCAGAGGCCATTGTATATATGTAATTGTG
>CP092876.1:2850467-2902182 GCA_030710605.1 Cordylochernes scorpioides | reverse complement strand
AACTTAAGGAATTTGTACCTTTTAACATGTATATCGGGATTGAGACAATAACTCTGAAAGATATTACAGTTACCTTTATTGAAAATACACGAGATAACCAAATGTGAATAAAATTTCCTTTTTCTCCTTACAAAAAAAATATTGACGACCGGTGACATCAAATACTTTCCACTTCCTTAATACCTAATGGCCTAAATACCTGTTTTATGATTTTTCAGGATGCTCCAAAGACTTTTTTTTTTTGGGTCGGTGAGGTTACAGCTTGCACCACTCTGATGAGGGCCAACAAGCCTGAAACGCGTACCTAATTAGCTTTTCTTGATTAATCAAGAAAGGGTATTTGGCCAATTCTGGAATATAATTTTTTTTAAATCAACGATTATGGGATTTTATTCAGACAGATGGTGCAAAGCATCAGCAAATTTTAGTTGAACGAACAGGAGATGCCTTTTTATTATAAACAACCAAATATTATTGTTGTTGTCGTGTCCAAAGAAGAGTATTAGATGTGTTCATGCATCTCCATCACAGCAGCAGCAATATCCACTATCTTGCTCTTCATTGGAAAATGGGTGCCGTTGCCACGTTAGTCACCTTGGAAACGAACCAGAATTTGGTCGAATATTCCAAGGGTCCAGGGGGGACCGCAGGGAGGTGTGGTCGGACTTCTCCCCCCAAATCAAATATTGTTTGTGCCTTTTAACAAATAGTTGTATGAAATGATAAAGGTCAATATAGTATATGGAAAATGTAAAGATTATATGTACATTAACTTAGCCAGTTTTATAAATAATAGTAATAATTGTGTGTATATGTGATGAGGTATCCAGTCGACTTAAGCTATGGTGTGAGATCCTGTCGACTCTCGCTATACTGTGTTGACCAAGAGGAACAGTCAGGATGGGGAGTTTTCCAGTACCTCTCTGCACCTTGGAAGACCTTTAACAGTTCTCACAGAGTACAGGCAGTCGTGGTCGAGGCAGAGTGGAAAGCTTGGGAATGTCCATACACAAAAAACGAAGAGACACAGTTGTAGTAAGAAAGTTCCGTGAACATATAGGAGTCGAGCTAAGAGCGAAAGATGGAGAGATGAGAAGTTTTCTTACTGATCTATGGCATGGTCGAGCATCAGAAGATGAAGTGACGAGGGCTCCCGCTGATGGTGAAGTGACTATATTTTCGGCAAGGGCGGAGGTCTTATATATCTTTGCCGAGAGAGGAAGTATTGAATTTCAACGGATGCAACAAGAGCGTGGGTCGGATTTGATATTGTACACTGGCGCCGCTCTGGCAGTTTCCTATCTTTAGATGTTATTGGACTTCCATCTCAATCTCTTGCTTTAGCTCGACTCTTAATCCATTACAGAGTTTTATTTATTTATCCTCAGTTTGTACAAAGTACATTACATATGATGATGTAACGACACATGTCAATCATGCGTATAATCATTTATAGATGTGTTTCTATTATACAACATGAAAATCTTGTTATAAGTATTATACAATTCTGTGGTTGTTGGTTTAAATTACCATATACGAGTATATTAACCTAGCCCTAGATTTTAAAAGTCACGTATCTTTACACACACACATCCAGCTTTATTAAGACCACCGGTCTTATACAGATTTCACCGCAGGAAGAAGAATAGATAGAGTCCCAATACTCCAGGCAGCACAGAACCCAACAACAGCCTCTAGGTCCGACACATGTCCAGTGGCCACACTGTGCATACGCCAAGGTTAACGTATCACTGAAAAGACGAGTGTGGAATCAGCCGGGTTGTAAGTCTTCACTTTCCTCATCTAAATGGATTCCTCATCCACTTATCTTTACATAGTTGATAAGCAAAAAAATGTGGGCGCACGAGAGATTTAAAAAAAAAAAAGAAATTTGCATATCTTCCAAAGAGGCAATATTATATTTACATATTGGATTGGGATGATGACACACCGCACACACGAGCCATTCCATTTAAAGGTAAATATGAGCTTGTTTAATCGTTCTTGTGAAGTTTGCTCGAGTTTTTCCTAAGTAATGATTATTTTATGCAAATAACTATGTAATCATATATCGAGAAAAAACTAAGGATTTCGTTCCCTAAATAGTATCCTTAAATATTCTTATATGCAAAATTGTTATCTAAAAAAATGGAGGGCGTTGAAAATACCAAAACTATACATCAACCCCTTCTTCTACCGTAACAACCCACACAATCCCAGAAGAATAATGGAGATAGCTTTTTTTTTTTTTCTTTCTTTAAAATCCGTCTTTAGCACCCCTGGCAACGGATCTATAAATACCTTCCCAATAAATCTGGCCGGAAATGAAATCAAAGAGGAAATTACGTCACCCAAGGTAGACGAGGCAAGAAAATAATGGCGGCGACGTTGCCAGGTTTAGTTTTAATTTTTAACTTGAAGGTTTTAGAGAAAATGGGAGAGACCTTTTCTTTTTTTTTTTATGGCTTTCCTCTAGGCATTTGGCACAGTTCAATAAAAGATTGGGTGACATTTGACAAATTAGTGAAAACTGCCGCTTTTTTTTTTTTTTTAGCTATCGTTTGGTGGGTTTTTCTATTGATCGTCTGACCTTTTTTTTTCAATTCGCCACTTTGTGTTCCTTTTTTTTTCTATATATATATAATAAAAAATAAATATGGTTTTTATTAAATTTATTTTGTAATAAATTCCTCTTTATTTTTTTTTTACCTAATTGTTTTTGTATTAGAACTATTTCTCCCTATTTTTTAAAGCGTTTCGAATTCTATTTTATATATTTTTAAAATTAAGATATATTTATATATATATACTCTCTGATATATTTAGAATTTAGACTCGAATGTTTCTTTTATATATATATAATACACTGCGGCCTGTGATTATAAAACGACACTTGAAGTTACACCGCATGAGTTTCTTTTCAACGAAAAATCAAAACCTATTTCAAGGTGAAATATTGACTATTTCTAACCTTCCAATATTTCACCTTGAAATAAATTTTGATTTTTCGTTGAAAAGAAACTCATGCGGTGTAATTTCAAGTATTGTTTTATACATATATCAAACTTCTACTGTCCTTACTGCAATGAAAAATATATTGGGAGGGCTTGGCTCATTAGTGGTGAACCCTCCCAGCGGTTTCGTCAATTTAATCCACCAGACCGCTTCTTTAGAGCTCTAATACTGTATTGAATCATTCTGCTTTTATATGCTACACTGAAGGATTGAATCTCAGAAAAGTATTTAAGCAAACTATGGATATAAGCTTTTAGGACAGTAGAGTTACATATAAATATTTGCATCGAGCAATGCTCTTCCGCAAACAATAAAGACAAGGCCAGTTAGGCATAAATTAATTACAAGGCAATAACGTACCATCTGAATATAGAAAATGAAGACATTTAGACGCGAATTCGCATATAAATGTTTTCATTTGCTATATTTCAGATGGTGCGTCATTGCTTTATATTGTCACTGAATAATTATTTTAAATATTCTGTGGCATATCATCATTAATATTTGCATAGTCATCACTCCTTACCATTCTTGTATATCATTACTTGTAAATAAATATTCAGAGATAGTTTTGCATTTTATAAATAAATTATTTTTACTTAAACTTTTGTTATACTCGTTATCACTACCGTGACAACTGGTGGAGAAGCTGGAATATTCCCTCGACGCCCAAGCCGTTAGAAGAAGCCGAAGACTACAAGGACTAGAACCTCAAGAAAACATCGCTATGGTCAAGCAAGAGACACAGACAAAAATGGGTGAGTACCATTTTCAACCTTTTAGAAACCCTTCTATTTTTACTGGAGAACGCAACCAGAATCCAGAAAAATGGTTGAAAGAATTCCATCGCGTCGCTCGCTACAACTGCTGGGATGATTCAATGTGCCTCGCAAATGTTTATTTTTTCCTCCAAGGAACAGCGCACAGATGGTACGAAAATGTTGAAGAGAAAATTAATTCATGGGATATTTTTGTGAAAATGTTTTCTCAGAATTTCGGACATCATGTCACCCAAAAAGATCAACTCGCAGAGAACCTCAAAACTCGAGCTCAGGGGAAGGAGGAGACCAGTGATTCTTACATTCAAGATGTTCTCCATCTGTGCAGAGAAGTGAATCCGGCTATGATGGAAAATGAAATAGTTGCACACTTGACGAAAGGAATATCGGAGGAGATATATCAGTCAATCATCATTTTAGACATTGCAAGTATCGATGAGTTCATCAAATGGTGCCGAAAAATCGAGGCTTCAAATAAAAAACGTGTAGTATTCGACAGACTACCGAATGTTGCCGCCATCGATTCAGCAGACTCTGAATCAATGGAAGACTTAATCCGACGCATCGTGCGTGAAGAAGTTCATCGTGCACTAAATCCGGAGTCAACTACCCCTGAACCATCTACTCTGAAAGAAATTATCCGAGAAGAGATTGAAAAAAACGTAGCTGCAATTTCGAAGCCTATTCAAAGGCCTCCGCCACGACAGTCGTACCCCAACCAAACACGTACATTCAACCAGGTTCCACGACGTCAGTACCCTACCCAAACACCCATATATAACCAGACGCCACCACAACGAAGAACGGATGAATGGAGGACGCATGACAACATCCCAATATGTTTTAATTGCGGCCGCCCAGGCCATGTTAAGCGATATTGTAGAGAACGCCGACAATGGACGCAGAGACCCGAAGGACATGCACCAAGCACCCAAGAACCTCAAATGGGTAACCACCAAGCCATAAGAAGCCAAATCTACCGCAGACAATCGCCGTATCCAAACAGAGGAAGATACCCAAGACGCCAGTCCATTTCCCCAGGCCGCCATACAAGCCAATCCCCACGCCGCTACAATCTAGAAAAAAACTAAGCGTCGCGTCTTCTTTCGAGGGGGAAGCCGCGGGTGTGAAAAACCCTCCATCGTCGACAGCCGCCAAATTACAACAAAATTATGTCGAAATCATCATTGATGACATTGCGTTTTCTGCTCTGGTCGATTCAGGTTCCTCTTTTTCAGTTATCTCTGATGGATTAAGACGACAATTAAAAAAGACCATGTTCAAGGATAGCGGAATGACTCTGAAAGTTGCTGATGGCAAGAATGTTACATCGATCGGCCGATGCACAATCAGCTTGAGCATCAATGGATTGGAACAGCCGCTTGAGTTTATCGTCCTCCCTAATAGTAACCCAAGTATTATCCTCGGATGGGATTTCCTAGAGGCATCAAATGCCGTGATTGATTGTGGACGCGCCGAAATCAGATTGGAAAAGGCCAAAGATGTACTAAATTCACCAGCTTCCATGGGAAAGGTTGTGGCTAGCAGAAGCGTCGTAATCCCAGCCGAATATACCAAACTAATAAATGTTATGAGTGAAGAGCTTAATGGGCAAAATCAGGTACTTTTTGAACCTTCAAAAAAGGTACTTCGGGCCATACAGGGTTACTAGGAAACTCTCTGACGTAACCTTCGAAGTTGAACCTGTGGACCAACCAACCAGGAGACGCCAAACAAGAGACCTGGTCCATGTACTGAGAATGAAACCCTACCATGATCCTGAGGACCAAGCTGATCTGTTCAAGTGATAATTACAGCGGGACGCTGTTCATCTAGGAAGGGGGCAATGTCACTGAATAATTATTTTAAATATTCTGTGGCATATCATCATTAATATTTGCATAGTCATCACTCCTTACCATTCTTGTATATCATTACTTGTAAATAAATATTCAGAGATAGTTTTGCATTTTATAAATAAATTATTTTTACTTAAACTTTTGTTATACTCGTTATCACTACCGTGACAATATTTAGAATTATAAATTTTTGCTAAAAATTGTATTTTATTTCAACACACAAAACGCGATATCCAATCTAGAGATAATTGTGTCAATTTACCATTGTTAAACAGAAACAATTATATAATGTAAAATTCGAAATTATTATAGACGCGTATGATTCTTTTTAAAAAATAAACAATTTCTACTGCCCTTACTGCAATGGAAAAATTAATGGGAGGGCCTGGCTCATCAATGGTGAACCCTCCCAGCGGTTTCGCCAGTTTAATCTACCATACTGTTGTTATATTGCATTTTTCGGTTTTCTTTTTATAGTAATCCTGATGCTAGGGCAGTAGAAATTGTTTAATGTTTAAAAATAAACATACACGTCTATAATAATTAAAAAGGCATATATTTGATCAAAATATCATTTATTTTACCAATATTTCAGTTGGCTGAACGCCAACCTTTATCAAGGTATTATAACATTTAATGTGTGTCAACAACAAACTCGGCGCCACTTAACGTCAACAGAATTAAGTTTTAAAAAAAAAAGTGTTATATTGAGTGGGGAGAAAAAATGTTGACACATTTTGTTTTTGACACACATTAAATATGTTATAACACCTTGATAAAAGTTGGCGTTCAGCCAAATGAAATATAGGTAAAATAAATGATAATTTTGATCCAATATAGGCCTTTTTAATTAAAGATTTATTTATGGGGGGGGGATTGCTCTATTTTCAAAACTTCTATAATAGTTTCGAATTTTCATAACAGATGGCCTGCTAATGCATCATAATTATATAATGTAAGAGGATAAATATAAAACTAATTTACATATTTCATTTTAAAAAATGAGTTCCTTTCTAAAAAATGGAGTAAATTCTAAGTTGTTAATATGATCATTCACGTCCCATTGAGTGGTTTGTACACGCCTTAGAGAGAGTGGTTGAATAAAAGATACACATAAGATCATTTTTAATATCAACACCTGACCTTTTTTTTTTCTATTGTTTTCTCATGTGTTAAGCGTATTTACGCAAATTTAGCCTTAAATACCCATTTCTTTTGGTTTTTCAAGAAGCCTCTGGGACCAAAAATAGTTTAGATCTCAGTGGTTACAGCCTACTTCACTACTTTGTCCTTTACGTTAAGCTAGACCTGCTGGATGTTACCTAGACCTCCACTATAGTGTCTGTACGTTAAGCTAGACCTGCTGGATGTTACCTAGACCTCCACTATAGTGTCTGTACGTTAAGCTAGACCTGCTGGATGTTACCTAGACCTCCACTATAGTGTCTGTACGTTAAGCTAGACCTGCTGGATGTTACCTAGACCTCCACTATAGTGTCTGTACGTTAAGCTAGACCTGCTGGATGTTACCTAGACCTCCACTATAGTGTCTGTACGTTAAGCTAGACCTGCTGGATGTTACCTAGACCTCCACTATAGTGTCTGTACGTTAAGCTAGACCTGCTGGATGTTACCTAGACCTCCACTATAGTGTCTGTACGTTAGGCTAGACCTGCTGGATGTTACCTAGACCTCCACTAGAGTTGGTCCGTGCAGCTGCGGCCGAGTGTGCCGAAGAACAGTTCCGCTGCGACAACGGACGCTGTGTCCGAAAGTCCTGGAGATGTGACGGCGACCCAGATTGTCAGGATGGCACGGACGAGGCGGACTGCGGTAAGTTGACAAACCTTCAATTCTCTATTTCCTGTCTTAAATCTGTCTTTGGTATCTTACTCCACACAACATTTTTTAACGTTTCGGTGACCCGTCGTCTCACTCTTCTCTCCTAAACGTCGTAAATGAATAATTAAAAAAGGATGTACTTGATACATTTTCATGGAAAAAAAACTTAAGAAAGTATATTCTATTGAAAATTGTGAAATGATTGTTAAAAATATTCTGAAAACCAAAAACGATAGATAATAAGAAGCATAGTACCCATCACTGGAAAGTTTTTGCAGAAAGTTATCCCTTTCAAAATATAACAAAGTGCCAGCCTGGCTTCGCCCGGGTTCTGCCCGAGTGAATGTTTACCCAACGAATATTGTTTTCTCAAAGGCTATTTTTAGTACACACACACACACACAAGCCTGGCTATTTTTAGTATTATAATTGTATTAGTAGTAATAACAATAATTATTACGGATATTTCCGGATCGCTGATATACATATCACATCATCTGAGCTATCAGGAAATATCAATTTTATTTTTAATATCAACACCTGATTATTTTTCTAGTTTTTCTTGATATTTATGTATGTATGTATTATTATATACCTTTTTTTTTTCTTTTATAGTGATATGTTTAGATGACAAAAAGTGTCTTAGTATTTTAATTTAAAAAAGTATATATATACGAATTTCATGAAAAAAAAGCAAAAATATTTGGTTTTCTCTGGAATCCAAATATAGGTAATGGAAGGAAATGTTGACCCCGGCAATGTTTGCCATTCTGCACGTCCTGTCGTTGTAACTCCACTCTTAATGGGGTCGGTAGTAAGGTGACACGATAATGGCTCCATTTGCATAGCTAGCCAGTCCTACATACTTACATACTGTGTTTGATTTAACGTACTTATTTCGTAGTTTGTTGTTGGAAATTCTTTTACACGGAGTGGTAGTTTTTTTTTTATTGCTACATTTTGCTGTCAATTTATTGTTTTGTTTTTTTACTAGGCAAATGGTCCTCGCCCAGTTTACACCCGATTTTATGTTTTCTTAAAACTATTTTAAGAATGGTGTTTTTTTTATATAAACCTTTTTTTTATTAATTAACTGTAGAGTGAAGTAGTAAGAGTTAGGAGAGATATAGTAATTTGTTAATATATAATTATTACTATTATTATAGTAAAATATTGCCACCTGGTAAATTAGGGAAGACAAAAACTTCAGGCAAGGACAAACTATAAATGGTAAACAAAAGATAAGCCACGAGGGAAATTTACAGAGTAGTAAAATATAAACATAAAAATGAACACTCTGTTAATAAAAAATATATATATATTAATAAAATTAATAAATACCTTGTTACACTATAAATTATTTCATTAACACAGATTTTGTGATATTTATATTGTAACAAAGTATTTATTAATTCTATTATTTTTATTAACAGAGTGGTCATTTTTATGTTTATATTTTGCTACTCTGTAAATTTACCTCGTGGCTTATCTTTTGTTTACCATTCTTAGTTTGTCCTTGCCTGAAATAAATTGTTGTCTCCAAGTGAAGTTTTTGTCTTCCCTAATTTTCCACATGGCAATATTGTTTTGCTACTCTCTGTAAACGTCCCTCTAATTGCTTCTATGATATTTTAGAAATTTTAATTTGGTTTTACATTGTGAATAAATTGTCGTGTCATTTTTAAGTTTGTCTTTCCTAAATTTCTACGTTACATTTTGGTGGAGATGCTGGGTATATTGGAGAAGACAAACTGAAGATCGCAGAGGGTGTTTT
The DNA here is from genome assembly GCA_030710605.1 of Cordylochernes scorpioides. NCBI lineage: Eukaryota > Metazoa > Arthropoda > Arachnida > Pseudoscorpiones > Chernetidae > Cordylochernes > Cordylochernes scorpioides. Next base: position 2,892,913 of record CP092876.1, on the reverse strand, counting down.
GTTTTCTTTACAAATCAATATGCAAATATGAACAATTAATTATTATATTTATTCTAATAGATTGAACTTCCTAACTTATGGCCTTTCTATCAACTATATATCTGTATAAAAAGTGAAAGTTGTATAAGCTTATGATTTTGCTTTATTTTAAAAATGAATCGATGTTGGTTCCATATGCTTGAATTGAATATTACACCTTAGTTCTATATATTTTATTGCTTTAAAAGGAAAACAAAACAAAAAAGAAACTACAATTGCAAATGGTTTGATAATTAACTAAGAAAAAAATATTTGAAAAATGATAATGATAAAAAATTGAATATATCTGCCAGAAAAGTGCTTCTATGAATTAAAAATTAGAAAAATTACAAACTTAATATATAAAATTCAAACAATATCTACAGCCTAACTCGATCTGTCTCTATATAAAACATACACAATCATGATGATAACCTTTCTTTTGTACATTCTATGAATTATTTACAGATTTACATCACAGAGGGAATCTTGAGACTATTGATGCTGTGATCTACATTTTCCCGAGGCTGACTCCAGGATTCCACCACCGTGTCAAAGCCAAGACTTCCTTCCAAGATGATGATGTCCCTATAGACGACGATACGACGACAAAACGGCTCTTCACGCAACAATAGAATGAACGCAAAGCTACTAGGGACAAATTTCCAAAACTCCGAGGAATTCCTTTGCAGAAACACGTCAGATCCATGTCAGTGGCAACAAGATTTGCAAGCTGTGGGTCACAACTCACATAAGAAGCTATGTAGAAATCAAGCATTAAAAACATGAAGTTTAAACTGCGTCAACATTTTTGATTTCTTTTAAATAAATAAAAAAGGTTTTCGGAATATCTCTTTAATCTATGCCATTATACGATATTTGATAGATTAAATGTCTTATATTGATGTAGACCTAGGAGATTCTTCGAAAGTTCACTCCTTTTTATTTTCGTTTTAGAGAAATCAAAGAATTTGACGCACATTGTGAACATTATTTAAATAATTCTATGATTTAATAGTAAAGTACCTGTCTTAGCCGTGCTTATTTGGTTCCAAGGTAAAAAGTCGTTCTTAGAGTCAATTTAACATCCATTTAGTAATTTAGAAAAAGCGACTGAGATTAAATTCAGATTTGAAATTTTTTACAATAAATGTTAAGTTAATTCTCCTAATAAAAATATATACAACTTATCGGTTAAAAAAAACAGACGAAAATTCTTATGAGATAGGATCTACCATTATTTTTTATCATTTGCAATGAGAGCGGTGGAAAATTGCTTTATTAAAAAAAAAAAAAGAAATATATGCGTCAAAAATTTCCAAATACAGCATATTTATTAAAATACACTCATTGACAAAACTTATGGAAGTTGTACCTTTTAGTGTGTATTTCGGAATTCTGAAAATATCTCTGAAAGATATTTGATACACACTTTAATTGAAGACACGCGAGATAACCAAGTGTGAACAAAATTTCCTCTCTCTCTTCAAAAAAAAGCAGACGACATCAAATTCTTTCCATTTCTTTAATTTTTGTCCATGAGTGTAATTATAACGTGACAAGAGATATTCAGTTCCCACATCTATAGAAGGCACATGTTCATACAAGTCTTATAGCCGCCAAATCTGACCAATCAATGTGGACTTCCTGTGGACCGTGTTGCCAAGCTTTCTCAGTACATGACCGGAAGTCCAGATGGACCTGACATGATCTAAAATGACCCCTATATAGACAGGAAGTTGTAATCCATTTAGCATTACCCAGGGTGCACCACGTGGAGGCGGATTACACTACACCCCGAAAGAGGAAGAGGTCGCCTTGACGCCCCCTCCGCGAGGGGGACTAAACAGGACAAAACAAAGGGCCGACACGACAACGCGGTGTCCGTCAAATAAAGCCGCAGGTGTCCCAAACCAGCAGAATTTGGTGGACGACGTTGAAGGTCGGCCCTAAGTTCTGAGCCTGGAGTCAACCCAACGTGGAGCGGACGCCAACGACCAGATCCCCTTCCGGGACAATCTACTAGGGTCGGGTTCGGCTTATATAGCCGGCACTGGACGGGGGTGGGAGTGAACGGGTAGTTTGGGGGACAACACTCTTACCCCACTTTTGGGGGTGGTTTACGTTTCTTGGTACGGAAAACATATCTATAAGCGATGTTTAGATTAATTTGCATAGCATGGGGGCACTATGCAAATTTCGCGCAACCGTTTCCATCTATTGTTAAAACATGCAACTATTCTTGATTGATACCGGGTCGTTTGGCAATAATTGAACAATTTCAAACATCTAGTAACGCGCATATTTAAATATATTTATAGCAATTATAAATAAATATATTTACATACTTATATATAAAGTAAATATGGAATTAGACTGACATTTGTACAATTATGTAAATATAATCCCCCCCCCCAGATGTTTTAAGTCACACTAATTCCAACTTATTATAACATATTAATAAGATATTACATTTGATATGTTTCAACGACAGTTCAATCCCTTATCTTTATTATTAATTATATTCTTTTTTTAAATCTAGATGAATTATCCGTTCAACAAAAAACCTATCTTAAACCATTATAATGTTTTCTTCTTAATAAAGCTAAATTGATAAAGTACGTTGTTTTCTGAGGTTATACATCTTTCTAATAAATTTTGAACTATATATGCTCATTTTTACAACAGATTTCTGGAGATGAGTTTCTTTTTATCAATGTAATCTCAAGCTTTCAGGCATCCCTGTAGCCTTCTACAGTAGTATATATATCGTAATTTAAACAATGTGATATGTAAGTAATAAAGTATGACGTCTTTTCTAGTCGTCTCAAAGTGACACCAGCTTGCCACTGGACACAAACCGGGGGATCCAGAGAGGGACAAAAGGGGCGTTGCTCCGGATATTGACAGTTAGTTAGGTTACAGTGGATATTTTCGGACAGGGCCCGCTCAGTGCTAGGTCTCACGGCGGCCCTCGTGGCCGCCGTTTTGGTTCCTCCCTGCCTCCGCGGCTTCATGCAGGACGCCGAGCTTTCCTCAGTTAATCCTCAACTTTCCCCTGGGGCCACGTGAGACGTACTAGGAGAGCGTCTTTTGATCCCAAACTTTGTCCTTACTGTCCCGTGCGGACTTCCCACTCTGCACGCCTTGCCACTCACCCCGACTGCTTCCAACTCACTTGTTGGCTTACCCGGGTTTACGACACATAAATGTTTATTTTTATTCGTTTTATGTACTTCTGTATAAGGGTACAGATATTCCCGAAAGCTGGAGATTAAATTAATAAAAAAGAAACTCATCTCCAAAAACTTGTTGTATTATTTTACTTCAATCTATACTCACTGTAAATTGATGTGTGATTAACAAGCATTGTGTTTCACTAAATTATTTACCTTTCAATATATATGATGAAGGTTATAATTAAAGGAAGCTTTAGAACAAGCCCTTATTCAGCTAACTAAAACATATAAAGAAGGTAATGAGAGAGCTTATATAGCATTTTAAAGATAAATCTATGCAAATATAGGACTTATGAATTTACATAATTGAAGAATTAACTATGAGAAGGTTTGTGGGGGGCCGAGAGACTTCCTTCCAGCCTGGTGGAATGACAGACCACGGCAAACATACAAGCGGGGCCTGGAAATGACCACCGCTGTGTGGCGCGACAGATCGGCGGAAGTCAATAAGAACCCAAACGACATTCTAGGGTGTTGTCCTTTTTGTCTTCCTCTAAAAATGTAGCTAATAAGTAATACCAATAAAACACTAACTTTGAAATACTTTCTGGTCCATCGCTGGACTAATAAATCGACACACCACAGGTTAATGAACTTAGTGAATAGAAAAATAAATTATTAGTTTAAATGAATATACAGTAGAACTACCTCCCTGTAAAGGACAACACCTAATTGCAGAGCTAAACTGTCCTTTAGGGAGAGGTGTCCTCTTACTGGAGAGTTGCTAAATGGTAATTTTGAAAATGAAAACTGTCTTTTATAGAGAGGTGTCCGCTAAAGGGAGGTTCTACTGTATATATAAAAAGAATATACTTTTGTTCACACTTGGTTATCTCGTGTGTCTTCAATAAAGGTCACGGTAATATCTTTCAAAGTTATTGTCTGAATCCCGATATACATGCTGAAAGGTACAACTTCCTTATGTTTTGTCCATGAGTGTATATATAATTGGTTATCTCTTATGTCTTCAATAAAGGTCACTTTAATATCCTTCCGAGTTATTGTCTGAATCCCGATATACATGTTAAAAGGTACAACTTCCTTAAGTTTTGTCTATGAGTGTATACACACTTGGTTATCTCGTGTGTCTTCAATAAAGGTCACTGTATTATATTTCAGAGTTATTGTCTGAATTCCGATATACATGCTAAAAGGTACAACTTCCTTAAGTTTTGTCTATGAGTGTATACACACTTGGTTATCTCATGTGTCTTCAATAAAGGTCACTGTAATATCTTTCAGAGTTATTGTCTGAATCCCGATATACATGCTAAAAGTTACAACTTCCTTAAGTTTTGTCCATGAATGTATATTAATAACCTAGATAGATTTTGTAACAATTAAAATGAATTAATTCGTTTTAAAAAGGTGTACAGAGCAGAAATATCTAACATCGCCAACAGGATATCTGGAGAAGAGATGTTGGAGCAATTCAAACGGCCGCAAATTTCTCGACGGATTAGTTGTCGGCTGAGGCGAGAAGCAATCAAAGATGGCGGGGATTATGCCTAAAATTTAGGTTTGCAGACGACACCTATTAGCACAAGATGGCGCCCTGTAACGACCAGCTGGAGCGACCAAGCTTTCCCCTAAATACCCTCAATTTGTTCCCCCCTAACATCTACGCAGAATTGGCTGCTCGTTTGTTCTGTGAGCGAAAATATCTATTTCGCGTATCTTGTCTTTTACTTACGAGAGAATATGTGTGGTATTTTCGAGTCAATATTTTTTATCATAATTAGTTTTTTTTATCGCTGTAAGGATGATAGAACTTTTTGATTTGTGTGAAAAAAAGAAACAATCGTCTTTAAATATTTTCATTTCTTATATATAGATGATGCTTTACTGCTTTACATCAATTATTTTTTAATATGATCTATTTTTGGAAACATTTCATGGCACCATCTATCGGTGAAAAATACAAATTTATTATCATTGTTATAGCTTAATTATTTTGTTATATATGGTAATTTAAACCAACAACCCTATATTGTATAATACTTATAACAAGATTGTCATGTTGTATATAGAAACACATCTATAAATAATTATACGCATGATTGGCATGTGTCATTGCATCACCATATGTAATGTACTTTGTACAAACTGAGGATGAATAAATAAAACTATGTAATAGATTAAGAGCTGAGTTAAAGCAAGAAGTCAAACACGTCTAAATTCGAGATAGATGGAAGCCACAAAGCAACTTATATATAGATGACGTGTTATTGCTTTATATTAATTAAGTTTTTTTAAATATGATCTATTTTTGGAAACATTACATGGGGCCATCTATCGGTGAAAAATATAAATTTATTATCATTGTTATAGCATAATTATTTTGTTCTATTTTTTTTTTTTTAATAAAGGAAAAATATGTAAATAGAGTTAATAAATTCGTGTTTTCACTAAAGAGATATACGTTAGAGAAAATATCAGAAAATTTTCTCTCTATTTTATTTAGGTTATATTTGTAGCTATTAAACGAAAAAAACATGGTGAAGGAAGACGAGTTTCTTTTATTGATGCATAGGTGCAAGCTTTCGGGTAAAAACCCTTCAACAGGCGAAAAATGAAGCGCGACTTATAAGGATTATGGTAAGTCGCGCTTCATTTTTCGCCTGTTGAAGGGTTTTTACCCGAAAGCTTGCACCTATGCATCAATAAAAGAAACTCGTCTTCCTTCACCATGTTTTCGTTTAATTTCAAATCAGGAAGAATTATTTATCTACATTTGTAGCTATGTACACTCATGGACAAAACTTAAGGAAGTTGTATATTTTAACATGTATATCGGGATTCAGACAATAACTATGATAGATATTACAGTGACCTTTATTGAAGACATACGAGATAAACAAGTGTGAACAAAATTGTCTGTCTCCTTCAAAAAAAAAAAAACAGACGACCGGCGACATCAAAAACTTCCCACTTCCTTAAGTTTTGTCCATGAGTGAAAATATAAGGGGGTAATTTTCAAATGTATTGAGAGGATGGAATTATTCAACACTTATTTATTATTTTAAAATAAATAATATATTTTTGAAATTATTGATATAATGTTGGTAAAAAAAAAAGATTTGAAAAGGCTTGGCTCATCAGGGATAAAAAAGAAAACTCCCGGCAGTTTCGCCAGTTTAATCAGTTATACTGCTTTGATAATGTATTCATCTATTATTGAACTCATTTCAAGTGTCGGATATAAAATCATAATATCCAAATACTGACAAAAGTCAATATTTCGAATTTACACTCAAAAATAAAAAGTACTAGGACCTAAAGTAACTTAACACACAGAAACCCTTCTTTTATTAGAGGAAAAAAATCTCTCATGAAAGTGTATAAATAAATATATATATACTAGACGAATGACCCGGGCAACGCCCGGGTTTACACGATTAAATGTATTATTCAAACACATAAAACATAGCAAGAGCAGTTATTTTAAACGGCGAATTAGATCAGTTATAGCAAAAAATGAAAATATATATGTAAATATGTGAAATAGTTATAAATTAGAAAACCTGTAAATATAGTTAAGGACTTGCATTGTAATTAAGTAAAGCTTCTCGTCTAGAACGCTGAGGCGACCTGCCGGCAGCCAACGGGCGCGCGCCGCCAGCAGGTCGCTTGAGTGTTCTAGAGGGCGCTGCTCGTGAGCTAAGTCGAATAATTGAAATATATAGTTTTAATAATTGATTTATATATTTTTTAAAATAGCCTATCGTCATCCCCGTTATTTTTTTACCTATGTATGGAAATTTTGGTTTGAATTAGTGAACTACTGCGAATTTGTATACCGGACATACAAACCAACAAACAAACATACAAACATTCATTTTTATATATAAAAACCATTGCCACTCGTATCATTCAGTACCCGTAGAAAGACATCTTACCCGAAAGCTTGTACCATCATCCTCTTATATAAAGAATCTCTTCTCCCTGAATTGTGTTTGTTCTTCTTTAGTGAAGGCTGTTTTCCTTATTTATTTTATCTTGAGCACATTTTTTTCTTTCTTTTTATTTTCCCATTACAATAAGGATAATAATGAGCGTTTTTTTATCTGTAAAAAAAAAGAAAAATTCTAATAAAAAACACACAAGTACCCCAAAAACATATCTAAAATCTATTCGGTAGACTGTATGCACTCGAATATATTTATTTTGGTACTTATATACTCGAATAGTAATTATTTTATTTCTTTATATTCACTGTTAATTTCGAATAGTGTCGTTCCCTACCTCGGCATTTGACATAAAGGAAGTGTGTTGTTGTCGTGTCCAATGAAGAGCCTCAGATGTCTCCATACATATCTATCACAGCAATGTTCTCTATCTTGGGTGTGTAAAGCTGCTGTTCTGGGTAGACATGTGTTGTTGTCGTGTCCAATGAAGAGCCTCAGATGTCTCCGTATATCTCTATCACAGCAGTCGCAATGTTCTCTATCTTGGGTGTGTAAAGCTGCTGTTTTGGGTAGACATGTGATGTTGTTGTGTCCAATGAAGACCCTCAGATGTCTCCGTATATCTCTATCACAGCAGTCGCAATGTTCTCTATCTTGGGTGTGTAAAGCTGCTGTTCTGGGTAGACATGTGTTGTTGTTGTGTCCAATGAAGACCCTCAGATGTCTCCGTATATCTCTAACACAGCAGTCGCAATGTTCTCTATCTTGGGTGTGTAAAGCTGCTGTTCTGGGTAGACATGTGATGTTGTTGTGTCCAATGAAGAGCCTCAGATGTCTCCGTACATCTCTATCACAGCAATGTTCTCTATCTTGGGTGTGTAAAGCTGCTGTTCTAGGTAGACATGTGTTGTTGTTGTGTCCAATGAAGAGCCTCAGATGTCTCCGTACATCTCTATCACAGCAATGTTCTCTATCTTGGGTGTGTAAAGCTGCTGTTCTGGGTAGACATGTGTTGTTGTCGTGTCCAATGAAGAGCCTCAGATGTCTCCGTACATCTCTATCACAGCAATGTTCTCTATCTTGAGTGTGTAAAGCTGCTGTTCTGGGTAGACATGTGTTGTTGTCGTGTCCAATGAAGAGCTTCAGATGACAGAAGTGTGTGTCGTGTGTGATAGGAGGGACTGTCAGACCTCGATGTCAACTCGGCCATTTCCGCTGTCACGACGGCCGCGGGTGTCTAGACCAGTTCCGTGTGTGTGACGGCAACGTGGACTGTGAGGATGGATCAGATGAAGCCACCAATATCACCTGCCGTGAGTCCACCACCTTGATTTGTCCACCCTCTCACTCACAAGTCCTGGTAGCATATGTGAAATGTTGTTCTTAAATTCACACAAATATTGCCATTTTATAAAGATTTACACACTTATGAATAAAACTTAAGGAAGTGGATAATCTGTGATGCTGATGGTCGTCTGTACTTTTTGAAGGAGACAGAGATTGTTCACACTTGGTTATCTCGTGTGTCTTCAATAAAGGCCACTGTAATATATTTTAGAGTTATTATCTGAATCCCGATATTACATGTTAAAAGGTACAACTTCCTCAAGTTTTGTCCATGAGTGTATTGTCTGAATCCCGATATACATGCTAAAAGGTAAACTTCCTTAAGTTTTGTCCATGAGTGTATTGTCTGAATCCCGATATACATGTTAAAAGGTACAAATTCCTTAAGTTTTGTCCAAGAGTTTATTTTTGAATATATCTCATGGGGGGGGGGACACTTTAAAGAAGACCCGTTAATTATATTCTTACACTTTTTTAATATGAAAATATATACCGAATGTCTCTTTCAGAAGCGTCCTCTCTCAGAGTCATTAACCAATAAACGTTTTATATTTGCATACTACAAGTTCTACAGAAAATCTGATAATATCATTAGAAAAATAAAGATGACAAAATGACAACGTATCTTACGTCTCTTTACCAAGATTATTAAATAATGGTGTGGATAGAAGATTCTCCTAATGTTCAACAACAACAAAAATAATAATATGAGTCAAGAAAACTTGATGTTTTGACTAAGGCAATGAAGACGCTGTCAACAAGCCAGTGAGCAGGGACAGTTTGCTACAGGAGGAGGGTCCCCCTGTCAACAGGGAGGCACAGGACCTTGTCAACAGCTCTGTGTCGTCACACGGGATGGTCACCAGCGCTGTAGCTGTAACGAAGGCTTCCACCTGGCCGAGGACGGTCTATCCTGCCGAGGTAAGAGACATAGACCTGTCCTCTGTCCTGTCCTGTCCTTGTCACCTCGCGGCGGGGTGTAGATGTCAACGAATGCGAGCGACCTGCCACCTGCAGCCAGAGATGCCACAACACCCGCCCAGGCTTCAAGTGCTCCTGTGCTCCAGGATACCGTCTTAAAGCAGATAGAAAGTCCTGTAAAGCCACCGGTATGTCATATATTCTATGTGTCTTGCATAGTCTAACTTGTCATCTTATCCTCCAATTGTATATTCCTGGTTGAGTGTCAAAATTTTCAAATGATTATGGAGACAGAGAGAGATTGAGATTGAAACTGATTTATTACAATGTCCATATAAGATTATATAAGGTTAAATACAGAATAATTATGATTATATAATGATAAATATATGAATAAATAGATAAAAATAATTGATAAATATACATATATGTTTGAAAATGGAGCAATCCATATATCACAATATTTAAAAAATGCTTATTTTGGATCATAAAGTTTTACTCTCGAATTGATACGCGAACTTCTCAAAGCGATCTTGTTCCCTGAGGAAGTTTGGCGAGTTGCCGCACGAAATATCGGAAATAAAAACTTTATGATCCAAAATAAGCATTTTTTTAATATATACATATATATAATATATATATACAGTCTTCATTGGTGGGGCCCACCGCGGGAAAAAATGACATAGAGAGAGGGTGACAGCTAGGCTAAACATTCTATTGTCGCGATGAAAAATAATTAAATAAGCTCCTGAATGACTTTAAATATTTATTTACTTATTTATTGGAAAGATTATAGATATAAAATATAAGGGTTATACTACATATATATACGCCATATTGACTTATGAGTTAAAGCGAGAGGCGAAAACTGAGTTTTTTTTTAACTGTTTGCATGTACGAGTCAGCTAAATCCATTCAACGGGACGTCTTATGTTTTCTCCGACCAGTCTAAGATAAGAGGAAGTACCAGGAAACTTGGCTCTCCTTGACACTAGTTAGAGTCCAGAAGCTGACGTCAAAGACGCTTCTTTGACAGAGCCCCTCGTAGAATATGAATTTATATATTATTTTATTATTATTCCATGGGTAAGATTACACCAGGTCATGAGAGAGAAGGTTGAAAGCAATAATGTTTTCTACTATAGTTTTGGGGTTGTTGTATAGGTCTTAGCTCCAATACAGTCCAGGATATGTGCCGGGGTTGTTGTATAGGTCTTAGCTCCAATACAGTCCAGGATATGTGCTGGGGTTGTTGTATAGGTCTTAGCTCCAATACAGTCCAGGATATGTGCTGGGGTTGTTGTATAGGTCTTAGCTCCAATACAGTCCAGGATATGTGCCGGGGTTGTTGTATAGGTCTTAGCTCCAATACAGTCCAGGATATGTGCCGGGGTTGTTGTATAGGTCTTAGCTCCAATACAGTCCAGGATATGTGCCGGGGTTGTTGTATAGGTCTTAGCTCCAATACAGTCCAGGATATGTGCTGGTGTTGTTGTATAGGTCTTAGCTCCAATACAGTCTAGGATATGTGCCGGAGTTGTTGTATAGGTCTTAGCTCCAATACAGTCCAGGATATGTGCCGGGGTTGTTGTATAGGTCTTAGCTCCAATACAGTCCAGGATATGTGCCGGGGTTGTTGTATAGGTCTTAGCTCCAATACAGTCCAGGATATGTGCCGGAGTTGTTGTATAGGTCTTAGCTCCAATACAGTCCAGGATATGTGCCGGGGTTGTTGTATAGGTCTTAGCTCCAATACAGTCCAGGATATGTGCCGGGGTTGTTGTATAGGTCTTAGCTCCAATACAGTCCAGGATATGTGCCGGGGTTGTTGTATAGGTCTTAGCTCCAATACAGTCCAGGATATGTGCCGGGGTTGTTGTATAGGTCTTAGCTCCAATACAGTCCAGGATATGTGCTGGGGTTGTTGTATAGGTCTTAGCTCCAATACAGTCCAGGATATGTGCTGGGGTTGTTGTATAGGTCTTAGCTCCAATACAGTCCAGGATATGTGCTGGGGTTGTTGTATAGGTCTTAGCTCCAATACAGTCCAGGATATGTGCTGGAGTTGTTGTATAGGTCTTAGCTCCAATACAGTCCAGGATATGTGCTGGGGTTGTTGTATAGGTCTTAGCTCCAATACAGTCCAGGATATGTGCTGGGTTTGTTGTATAGGTCGTAGCTCCAATACAGTCCAGGATATGTGCTGGAGTGGAGTTGGAGCATTTTGAGCAGACAGGAAAAACTTTTTCTCCATCAATGAATATAATGGGTCTAGTATATCCGATCTTTAATCTTGCAATTTTTGTGGCTTCGTTTCTAGAAAGCTGTGATGAGATCTCGTAGAATAGAGATGCCTGTCTCTTCAATCCATTCCAGATATAAGTCCAGCAAACAGGGGAACTTTGTGACAATATGGCCGGACAGTTGGACTGTACGCAGAGAGCATGTTTATCCTCGTGCGTTTATTTTTCTCTTTATCAAAGTGACAAGCTGGTACTGTAACTTAGGATATTGTAGCAAAGTATTTATTATATTTTACGTACAGATTATTAATTTTTTGATATTTTGCTACTCTGGAATCTTCCTTCAATGCTTATCTTGTATCTTATAAATGTTGATTTGTGTTCGTGCCTTAAATAAATTGCTGTGTCATCCTGAAGTTTGTCTTTCCTGATTTTCTACGTTATAATATTATTTTTCCCTCCTCCCACCAGCACCTACGGCAGATGTTGAGGGCATACTTCCTGATGATACCATGGTGGTTGGCACAAACACGGCAATAGCGAGATCCAGGTGCGTATTTACTTGGGTGAGAATACCAGATATTTTGGTGGCCCATTATGAGATATAGTCTTCTTTATTAAGAACTTGCAATGTGAAAAATTAGCTAAATAGCCTAACACTTTACACGTGTTTAACAAAGTCAATAGGGGGGAATCTACTTTTCACTACCTTAGGTGCCAATTGTTGGTTTGGTTTAATAAAGTGGTTTGAATCTCTCTATCCTTGTACATACGGGAGTATCCTTGTAAATACGGGAGGAAACAACCTTGCTCTGATCGCTCCAACCCTAAACCTGACAATGTTCCAAAAGAGAGTGACACTGAGCTGTGACACAGGTCCGGAGCCCTATCTACTGTTCGCCAACCGCGCCGACATCCGCCGCGTAGGACCAGCGGAGTACAGTACTGTTGTCACGGGACAACAGAATGTCATCGCTTTGGACGTCCACCTGGGGAAAGGTCTGGTGTTCTGGTCGGATATCACGGCTGACCGCGTGCGGAGTGCTCCACTTCACCCCACGGGGGACCCTCAGGTAGAGGACAGTTGTCTGTAGGATTCCTTCTTTGACACCACACACAAAGTTTTTACTAAGACCCCAGTCAGATTCTCCTCTCTCATTGCCGGCTTACAACGATATCCTCACAATGATCAATCGCCATCATGTAGTGGAGGAGAAAACGATTGAGTGCACTTCAACCAAACTCTTCTCTATAGATCCTTCAATCTAAGAGTATCGGAGGATTCAGTTGAATGGAAGTGAGCTTGTACCATCAGAATTTGACTGTTTCCCCATCACAGTTTCCTGTAGGCTTTCTCTTGATAAACTAGCGAAACCTCTGGGAGGGTTCACCACTGTTGTGAGCCAGACCCTCCCATTATTTTTATCATTGCAATAAGGTCTATAGAAAATTGTTTGAATTCAAAAAGAATCAAACGCGTCAAAAATTGTTTTCAATTCTTATAATAGATGAGGCGCTAATACATCATATCTTGGTAATCAGTTTCGTATGATATTTGATGTTAAATGATGGAAAACTATGTTGATGGTAGAAATGTGTATATGGTTTGTGATGTAAATAAAATTTGCTGGCTTAGGTTTACAGTAAACTCTCCTATAACGCGATTAATGTGTTCCGTGTTGTATGAAATCGCGTTGTACGAAATAAAACTTGTATAACGCGAATGTTGTTAGGGTAAATTGTTTTATTTTATAACGCGTTATACAAAAATTCGCGTCGTATAAATAAATTTGTCGCAATTTTTTTATCGCGATGTAAAAACTCGCGTTATAGGAGAGTCTACTGTATTTTCTTGAAGATAAAGGTAACCTGGCCAGCATTCGTTGTTCTTAAATAAAAGACACTTCGGCAAGTAAAGGTTTTTATTTTCACGATGTTTCGATCAAAATCCTTTGTCTTCTTAAAGTATTTGTGGCAAGGCGTTAAAAATCATTCTAAAGTTTTAAAATGACGTTCTCACGCGATCTTTCAAATTCAATCTTTAGGTTTATATTGGTCTAATTGGTGGGTGGGCAGGAAGTCCGAGATCTGGCCAGCTCGGGACTGGTCTCTCCGGGAGGTCTGGCCGTGGATTGGTCCGGGGATCTCATCTTCTGGACGGACTCGGGCATGGCACGGTTGGAGGTGTCGCGGCTGGATGGCAGTGCACGGCGTGTGCTGGTCTGGAGGGACGTGGAGAAGCCGCGTGCCGTCGCCGTGCACCCAGGACTGGCCGCGTTGTACTGGACGGACTGGGGAACCCGCCCACGTATTGAACGGGCTGCCATGGACGCCTCACGTCGCGCCGTTCTCGTGGACTCCGGACTCTTCTGGCCCAACGGACTCACAGTGGACTACCCCGCTCGGAGACTCTACTGGGCGGATGCCAAACATCACGTCATAGAGAGCGTCGGTCTGGATGGAAGACATCGTCGACGTGTGCTGGACCACGGTGAGTGCAGTTCTTACATGAGTGATAGCATTTCTCTATCGTATGGTTTTCATAATCGTTGATTGGAAGCTTGTTTCCAAACGATACCGCTACATCAACTAATTTTTTATTATCGTAAAGATAAAGGCTGCCTGGCCGGCATTCATATTTGGTCCCGAGGTATTCAAGATGGCAACTAGATAATTGCCAAATTCTTTATTTTTATTTACTTCTCCTGACGAAGACAAAATATTTTTGTCGAAATGTTGAGAAAATAAAAAACTCTAACTTGCCGAAGTGTCTATTTTTATATATAAATAATGTTTTATTATTATTATTTAACTCCCAAAGTTTCAATGACTCGCCGCTGTCACTCTTCTCAAGAGAATGACTGAATAATGAACGATATTTTTTAAACAAACTTTCAACAGGCATTTTTAAAATTAAAATAACCAAAACTCTTATCAAAAACAAATCATGATGATTTAGAATTGTTTTTTGCGTGCTATCTATTGCTAGGAAGTGTTTTTTTACTTCTCTATTGGATTGACGTATAGAGAAAGATTCTATATAATCAAAAGTGAGCGGGGAAGTGTGTGGGGATTAGATGGGTTGTATGTGACGCCATATATTATCGTAAACTGCCTACTGCCATTACCTGTACCGCCCATTCCAATTACACCTCTCCATTGTAACTTCACGTAAACAAACTTCCAGAAAGAAACCAATTTATCCCCAGGTTCTATCCTCTTTCGATATAAAATAGAAGTTTTTCCACTCTATTCATTTTGTTTTCGCTATAAAGAACTCAACATAATTTTGTTCCTTTTTTTATTAGTTTTATCATAGTAAACAATAATTGATTACGTTTTATATTGTATATTAGCGATGAAAAGAATAATTTAATGGGAAATTTGTTGGTGTTATTGAAGAATCTCAATGTACGCCATGATTGCTCTTTGCCTGGGTTCCAGACGAACACTAAAACAGAAGTTTTAAAACTAAGGCGGAAATATAAAATGTCCAAGGATGATTTTCTTTTGATATATCTTATTGTGATTTTTCTCTAGCTTTCTCTCAGGTCTGAAATTCCTTCTCTACAAGATATAATAAATAAAATAATAATAAAATAAAACTGTATGTGGCTTTTACTTTATCTTCTGTGATGTATTATTTTATCTTGTGTGTTATTTTTCGGTGTTGTTATTTTACATTGTGTTTATTTTTCTGTGTTGTTATTTTATCTTATGTGATATATTTCTGTGTTATGTTATTTATTTTGCGTGTTATTTCATCTTCTGTGTTGTGTTATTTTATCTTGTGTGTTATTGTGCTATTTTATATTGTGTGTTATTACTTGTGTTGTTATTTTATCTTCTGTGTTGTTATGTTATTTCATCTTCCGTCTTTTGTTATCTTGTTTAGTGTGTCTTGGTGTTATTTCATCTTCCGTCTTTTGTTATCTTGTTTAGTGTGCCTTGGTGTTATTTCATCTTCCGTCTTTTGTTATCTTGTTTAGTTTGTATTGGTGTTATTTCATCTTCCGTCTTTTGTTATCTTGTTTAGTGTGTGTCTTGGTGTTATTTCATCTTCCGTCTTTTGTTATCTTGTTTAGTGTGTCTTGGTGTTATTTCATCTTTCATATTTATCGTATTATTCTCCTATAGAAAGGTTTTAATATCTGAAAGAAAATCTTAATAACATAGGTTTCAAAAGAAGCCTGCACATCCCCAAGACATCTGATGTTTTCATCATAGTTTGATGCAGTTGGGTTAATTTATTAAATTGAGGATTTTTTAAAGCTGCCCTGATTGTGTTTTACTTTGTTGTTGTTTATTACATGGTTGGGTAGTTTAGTTGCCGGGTACGTCTCCTTTCTATATATATGTTATGAATATTTTGTTTTGTTGTTGAAAAAGATAGAGAATTGAAGGTGCAATAGTATAAAAATAGGAAAGATAATTATTTACCCATCAAGTAGTTTTTTTAATTACTTGAAGCTAATTACACATGAAATTATTTTACACAGTAATATAGAATTTATAAAATGAATTCTATATTCGTGAATTTTAAAAAATAGGTAGGTTAACTATAACATATTTACAACAAATATTCAAAGTATTCTAAATCTATGGTCAAAAATAAAATAATAGTCAATGATGAAAATAAAATACATGTTTTTTTTTTTAAATAAAATATTTGCATTTTATATTATATAATACAGTGGTACCTCGACATACGAGTTTAATTCGCTCCGCAACCTTGCTCGTATCTTGAATTACTCGTATCTCGAAGCAAATTTCCCCATACAAAATTCCCATTTAAAATCACAGATTAATATCTTCAACACTACCAAACCGAACTCGTATCTCGAATTTCGCTCGTAACTAAAAGCAAAAAATCACTTGCTCGTCGGCTCGTATCTCGAAAAACTCGTATGTTGGGGCGCTCGTATGTCGAAGTACCACTGTATATATGTACCAAAAAGGCACCTCTCCCTTTAAAAATGAATTAAAACAATAGATTTATGGCTCATCATCCCAGTACAAAACGTGTTGGCGATGATAAAGGATAAGTCACAACACCAGTTTAGGAAAATTCAGACATAAAACCAACAACCAGTATACCATGGGTTCAGGCTACGGCCCTCATCAGTACAGGGACGGCTTTGTTTTCATAACATCCTACGAGTGGAGTTACAAAATTTAAAGGGAGAGGTTCCACTTTTTTAGTATATGAATACTATCCTTCCGCAACTTTATATGCTGTATATATAAACTGATGTGTCCACAGGTCAATCAACAAACAACTCTAACATATATTTTTAAAAACGACATTTTAAAACTATCCCGCATGTGTTTCTTTTCAACGAAAAATCAAAATTTATTTCAAGGAGAAATAACGATTATTTCCAACCTTTGGGATGAGCTTTTTTTAACCGCAACAACTTTAATATACGCTATTGAAGCTAGAGTTACCGCGGCTGCTGTCACTAGACTTGCCCTCCAATAGATCCTCGTTAAAAGGTTTAGAGAGTGTACTCATTCCAATTACGGAGCCTCGTTAGAGTCCCGTATTGTTATTTTTCGTCACTACCTTCCCGTGCCGGGAGTGGGTAATTTGCGCGCCTGCTGCCTTCCTTGGATGTGGTAGCCGTTTCTCAGGCTGCTCTCCGGAATCGAACAATGATTCCCCGTTACCCGAAATAACCATGGTATAATATTGAAATGATATTTGACCAATACACACAAAAAAAGAAAGAAAGAACATCAACATGTATTATACAACAATTTGTAAAACAACACTTGAAGTTACACCGCATGAGTTTCTTTTCAACGAAAAATCAAAATTTATTTCAAGGAGAAATAACGATTATTTCCAACCTTTGGGATGAAGTATGAAAGGATGAATTGTGAAGAGTAATGATAAACGGAAAAATAAAAGTGTCCAGGGATGGGAATCATTACTCTTCATTAATTTCTAAATTAATTATCATTACTCTTCACAATTCATCCTTTCATACTTCATCCCAAAGGTTGGAAATAATCGTTATTTCTCCTTGAAATAAATTTTGATTTTTCGTTGAAAAGAAACACACATGCGGGATAGTTTTAAAATGTCGTTTTACAATCACAAGCCGCATTATATTATATTGTACTATATATTTTTAAATAAAATAAATAATATTAAAGGGGGGAGAAATATATAAATATATATTGCATATTAGCCTAGCATATGTAAACACAAATTGATATATATGGAGTTATATTTGAAAACGTTTACTATTTTATATGTGGTCTTGTAGGTTGTACAAATATTATCATCAAACATCTTATTTGGTTTATGTTGTTTACTTATATATCTAATATATATGCAAATTTTATTTTAATATAATCTTTCTGTAATTTTTTTAAAAATCGTTATTTTTAGGTTATAACTTTAGCCTACATTTGTGCCATATTTGCATCATCGTTTAGAAAATTGCTCGATATTTGACAAAACGTTCACAACATTCCTTTATTTAACTTATTTACATAAAACGTGAGCTTTCGAGAACTAGGATCTTCATCAGGCGTTACTACCACAATTGCATATCTACAATGGCCTCTTTATATACCTACTTCTACACTAATTTGTAAGCCTTAGAGACGTGAAATTGTCATATAGAAAATTATTTATTCATTCTCTAATAACTTACATATATCAGTATAGATATATATACACTCATGGACAAAACTACTCTTTGATGTCGCCGGTCATCTGCTTTTTTTTTAAGGAGACAGAGGCAATTTTGTTTACCTTTGGTTATCTCGTGTCTTCAATAAATGTCATTGTGTATCAAA
Organism: Cordylochernes scorpioides; assembly: GCA_030710605.1. Taxonomy (NCBI): domain Eukaryota; kingdom Metazoa; phylum Arthropoda; class Arachnida; order Pseudoscorpiones; family Chernetidae; genus Cordylochernes; species Cordylochernes scorpioides. The sequence goes on along the minus strand of CP092876.1, from coordinate 2,874,424 downwards.
TATCATTTAGAGTTATTGTCTGAATCCCGATATACATGCTAAAGCTTCTTTAAGTTTTGTTCATGAGTGTGTATATCTTATATTTAAGAATGAGATTTCTGCTGTTGATTTTGTAATTTTTGAGATTATGCCATGGTAATGCAGTCGTGGTTAAAATCTTGAAACTATAATAATAAAAATAGTTTTGATCAGATATTTCTTTATTTGAGCTGAGGAATATATATAAAACATAATTTGGTGAAAGTAATGCCTGGCTTAAGGCGAGTAGAATAAGAAAAACAAAATATTATTTACATAATGTACAAAAGTTTTGAGTCGGCCATTGGGATAGAGAAAATATCTTTATTTTACGGGGCTGCTAACCAAAATGAATGATTTTTGAGCCCCGAATGGCAAGAAGAGGTTTCTTGAGAATCCGGGCTAATTGGCCTACAAATAAGGTCTTCTAGCCCTACTATGGCTGCAGAACGCGAGCTGGTGGCAAGGGATCCTAGGATCTGGCAGTGGAGGTGTCATCGCAGGGGGGGAGGAAGCTGGAGAGGTCAGGGAAACAGCGCCTTGATGGGTGAGAAGCCTGGATGGAGGCCAGTTGAGGAGGCAGGACGTCCTGGAAGCCTAGAACTTGAGGGCTCTAAGCTTCAAGATGGGGCAGCTTGAGGCTCTCGCCTCGTGCTTGTCTGGGAGGCCCTTGGCACAGCAGTTGGCGCACTTGGAAGTGTGCCGGTCGGCAACGGAGGGGCAGGCACGGCCTTCATGGCCGCCTTCACCGCAGTGGAAGCACGTGGGAGCTCTGGTGCATTGGGCAGAATTGTGGCCGAAGCCACAACAGCGGAAGCAGATTCGTGCGCGGATGGACTCCTCGAAGTTGAGGATCACTCCGTCCACCACGATCCTGCCACGATTGCCCAGAGCTCTGAAGGTCGAGAGGTCCACCTCGATGAAGGCGGTGCAGGTCCCGTTTCTGGGTGCAGAACGATGCGCCACGCGCACCACCTTGTCCCCGGGGAGTTGGCTGACAGCAGGGGTTTCCAGCAGCGTCTCTTCAATGGTGGAGTTGGATGTTTCCTCATCCACTTTGAAGAGGCAGATGCGAGGCAGGATCACCTTCTGTTGGCGGACCTTTATGCCATCCAGCTTGTTGGCCAGGGAGGTGGTAATAGCTGGGATGGTATCGGGGTTGCTGGAGTGGAGGACAAGCTTCCCTTTGGTTCGCAGGGAGGCCCAAACGCCTTGGGGTAGAGTGTGGGCAGCGCGGACAGCTTTAAGCATTGCTCCTGGGTCAGCCTGTGGGTCGTCAGAGATGACCACTGTGTGAGCCGCCGATTTTTCCCCGTGGAGGACCACTTGGGCGGCCGCAGGCTTGGAGACACGGGAAGGCGCAGGTTTTGTGGGACCTTTCAAGTTGGTCCTCTTTGCGGACGGGTAGGGAGCCTCAGGGTGCTTCCTTTTGATAGGAGCGGGAGTGGCGGGCTTGGTGGAGTCAGTCTGAGTGCTGGTTCCCTTGCAGGAAGGAGCAGGGCTGGTTTGAGTGCTTTGGCAGGGGATAAAACAACAACGAGTTTTTATATGCAAAGCGTGACCTCTGGCGGTCGATTTAACAGAGTATTTCAATCTATGATATATAATTTTAAATAAAATAATATTTTAATACAATATATATATAGATGTGGAGGCCATTGTATATATGTAATTGTGGTAGGAGTGTCTGATGAAGAGCCTGGAGGTCGAAAGCTTGCATTTTATGCGAAGAAATGTTTAATAAAAGAATCTAGTTGCTGTATGTATTTTGGCCACCTTGATCGTAGCACGGTGAGTTCTAGACAAAGTAGAGGGCAGGAATGAAGCAAAGATGTGTTACGTTAAAGACGCAGTAAAAACGGTAGAATGTTAATTATAAGACAATAACGAGTCATCTAGATATTCGTTAATTAAAGTATTATGCATGAATGTTTATTTCACAAATAAAACAAATTTCCTAATGTCCTTACTGCGATTAAAAATATCGGGAAAACTTGGCTCATCTGTGGTGAACCCTCCCAGCGGTTTCGCCAATTTAATCCACCAGACCGAGCTTTTTAGAGCTCTATTACTGTATTGGAAGATTCTGCTTATATATGTTACACTGAAATTGAACTCCTATTTATGGACATAAGCTTTTAGGACAATTGATCTACATAGAAATATGTTGCATTAGAGCGCCATCTGTTATAAAAATTCGAAACTATTATAAACGCGTAAGATTCTTTTTGAAAATAAACAATTTCTACTGTCCTTACTGCAATGGAAAAATTAATGAGAGGGCCTGGCTCATCAGTGGTGAACCCTCCTAGCAGTTTCACCAATTTTTAATCTACCATACCGCTGTATAACAAATGCAATATAACAGCGGTATGGTAGATTAAACTGGCGAAACCGCTGGGAGGGTTCACCACTGATGAGCCAGGCCCTACTATTAATTTTTCCATTGCAGTAAGGGCAGTATAAATTGTTTAATTTCTAAAAGAATCTTATGCCTTTGAAATAGTTTCGAATTTTGATAGAAATATGTGTAGAAATACGTAGAAATGTGTATAATTAGATAGAAATGTGTCCAGGTCTGCCCCATCCATTCGCGCTGTCTGTGTTCGAGGATACCCTGTTCTGGACAGACTGGCATACGAAGGGGATCCACAGCGCCCCTAAGGCAGGGGGCACAGTGCGGACAGTGCACGGCAAGCTCCACTTCCCGATGGACGTGAAGGTGGTTCACCCGCTACGACAGCCTCCTGTGTCTCCCGTGTCCAGTTGTCCACCGTGCTCCCATCTCTGTCTGCCAAACGACGGCCTAGAAGCGACCTGCGCCTGTCCCACAGGCTTCTCTCTGCTGCCGGACAAGGCTACGTGCAACATGAGTGAGTTGGGGGCAAAGATCTATTACGCTGAGCTATGCCGAATATACATATTAACCCGTTATTTAAGTACTATTTTACATATTTCCGGGGTTGAAGCTGCGACAGACTCCTTCAAGACATAACTCTATATAATGTCAAAAGTCATCTAGATATGCAAATATTACAATAGGAAGAATCGCCGGATATTATTGCTAAGAAGAGACCAAAGCTAACGAGTTTCTTTTATTGAAAAAGATAGAAGCTTGGAGAGCTTTCGGACAAAAGCTTCCTTCAACAGGCTGAATAGGAATGTTTTGTATTCGTATTACAGCTGGTTGAAGGACCTTATTGTCCGAAAGCTCGCCAAGCTTCTACCTTTTTCAATAAAAGAAGCTCGTTAGCTTTTGTCTCTTCTTAAATATGCAAATATTGTTTAAACTTAGGCGAGGGAACAAATAGACAAACCTTTCTTCTTTATTAAGACCTTTTAGTCTTATACAGATTCTCCGAACACAGAAATATAGGGTACATACAGAAATAACAGTAATAATACCAGTAACAACAAAAAGCTTTATTAAGATCTTTTAGTCTTATACAGATTCTCCAAGTACACAGAAATGTAGGGTACATACAGGAATAACAGTAATAGTACCAGTAACAACAAAAAGCCTTATTAAGACCTTTTAGTCTTATACAGATTCTCCAAGCAGAAATGTAGGGTACATACAGGAATAACAGTAATAGTACCAGTAACAACAAAAAGCTTTATTAAGACCTTTTAGTCTTATACAGATTCTCCAAGCAGAAATGTAGGGTACATACAGGAATAACAGTAATAGTACCAGTAACAACAAAAAGCTTTATTAAGACCTTTTAGTCTTATACAGATTCTCCAAGCAGAAATGTAGGGTACATACAGGAATAACAGTAATAATACCAGTAACAACAAAAAGCTTTATTAAGACCTTTTAGTCTTATACAGATTCTCCAAGAACACAGAAATGTAGGGTACATACAGGAATAACAGTAATAGTACCAGTAACAACAAAAAGCTTTATTAAGACCTTTTAGTCTTATACAGATTCTCCAAGCAGAAATGTAGGGTACATACAGGAATAACAGTAATAGTACCAGTAACAACAAAAAGCTTTATTAAGACCTTTTAGTCTTATACAGATTCTCCAAGCAGAAATGTAGGGTACATACAGGAATAACAGTAATAATACCAGTAACAACAAAAAGCTTTATTAAGACCTTTTAGTCTTATACAGATTCTCCAAGAACACAGAAATGTAGGGTACATACAGGAATAACAGTAATAGTACCAGTAACAACAAAAAGCTTTATTAAGACCTTTTAGTCTTATACAGATTCTCCAAGCAACAGAAATGTAGGGTATATACAGGAATAACAGTAATAGTACCAGTAACAACAAAAGGCTTTATTAAGACCTTTTAGTCTTATACAGATTCTCCAAGCAACAGAAATGTAGGGTACATACAGGAATAACAGTAATAGTACCAGTAACAACAAAAAGCTTTATTAAGACCTTTTAGTCTTATACAGATTCTCCAAGCAGAAATGTAGGGTACATACAGGAACAACAGTAATAGTACCAGTAACAACAAAAGGCTTTATTAAGACCTTTTAGTCTTATACAGATTCTCCAAGCAGAAATGTAGGGTACATACAGGAATAACAGTAATAGTACCAGTAACAACAAAAGGCTTTATTAAGACCTTTTAGTATTATACAGATTCTCCAAGCAGAAATGTAGGGTACATACAGGAACAACAGTAATAGTACCAGTAACAACAAAAAGCTTTATTAAGACCTTTTAGTCTTATACAGATTCTCCAAGCAACAGAAATGTAGGATACATACAGGAATAACAGTAATAGTACCAGTAACAACAAAAAGCTTTATTAAGACCTTTTAGTCTTATACAGATTCTCCAAGCAACAGAAATGTAGGATACATACAGGAATAACAGTAATAGTACCAGTAACAACAAAAAGCTTTATTAAGACCTTTTAGTCTTATACAGATTCTCCAAGCAACAGAAATGTAGGATACATACAGGAATAACAGTAATAGTACCAGTAACAACAAAAAGCTTTATTAAGACCTTTTAGTCTTATACAGATTCTCCAAGCAGAAATGTAGGGTACATACAGGAATAACAGTAATAGTACCAGTAACAACAAAAGGCTTTATTAAGACCTTTTAGTATTATACAGATTCTCCAAGCAGAAATGTAGGGTACATACAGGAACAACAGTAATAGTACCAGTAACAACAAAAAGCTTTATTAAGACCTTTTAGTCTTATACAGATTCTCCAAGCAACAGAAATGTAGGATACATACAGGAATAACAGTAATAGTACCAGTAACAACAAAAAGCTTTATTAAGACCTTTTAGTCTTATACAGATTCTCCAAGCAACAGAAATGTAGGATACATACAGGAATAACAGTAATAGTACCAGTAACAACAAAAAGCTTTATTAAGACCTTTTAGTCTTATACAGATTCTCCAAGCAACAGAAATGTAGGATACATACAGGAATAACAGTAATAGTACCAGTAACAACAAAAATCTTTATTAAGACCTTTTAGTCTTATACAGATTCTCCAAGCACAGAAATGTAGGGTACATACAGGAATAACAGTAATAATACCAGTAACAACAAAAAGCTTTATTAAGACCTTTTAGTCGTATTCAGATTCTCCGAGCACAGAAATGTAGGATACATACAGGAATAACAGTAATAGTACCAGTAACAACAAAAGGCTTTATTAAGACCTTTTAGTCTTATACAGATTCTCAAAGCACAGAAATGTAGGGTACATACAGGAATAACAGTAATAGTACCAGTAACAACAAAAAGCTTTATTAAGACCTTTTAGTCTTATACAGATTCTCCAAGCACACAGAAATGTATGTTACATACAGGAATAACAGTAATAGTACCAGTAACAACAAAAAGCTTTATTAAGATCTTTTAATCTTATACAGATTCTCCAAGCACAGAAATGTAGGGTACATACAGGAATAACAGTAATAGTACCAGTAACAACAAAAAGCTTTATTAAGATCTTTTAATCTTATACAGATTCTCCAAGCACAGAAATGTAGGGTACATACAGGAATACCAATAATAAGCAATGTTATTATTATTATTATTATTATTATTTTTATTTTTATTATTATTAAAGCTAATCACGTTTAATGGTAATATTTATATACAAGCAAACTTAAGACAACGTTTAGTTGATTTCTGTTCCACTAGATGGCGCTCTGCCATCTAAAAAACGCGCATGTTAGTGGTCAAAATATGCCTAATTTGTTTCTAATATACAGTATATAGCCATGAGGATTTAGAGAACCCGGGTTTTGATTATCGTCAATTTAGTGTAGTCCCTTTTTGTTACATTTTGAGTTGATGTGTAGAGAAATGTAAAAAAAATAGAGTTTTTTTAAAGTAAATCAGTCCTAAGACACTGGTTTTATTTTAGAATATAGAAGGTTGCCCCAAAAAAGTTCGTAAAAAATTGAAATACCAATATTATTCGCCGTTATGTATAATGTCTTTGTATTATGTATAAAGTAATTGTATTATTTTGTATTCGTCGTAATAATATTATTAGTCAAGTAATAAAAAAGCAACGTTTTAATAAAATACGAACTTTTGGGACAATCTTGTATGTTCTAGAAGTACAAAGACAGATGTCGTTGCTGTATAAATCCATTGTTGTTGTTTTCGTTTGGCCGACATATAACTTTTGGTAAATATGTAAATTAGTAACTAAAAATATTTTCTTGCTTCTACTCGTCTCAAGTCAGGTATTTCTTTCTCTAATTATGTTTATAAATAACTTAATCTATTTTTTTTTCAAGATTCTTCCTAATATTATTATTAATTAATTTGTTTATATAAATTACAATCAGATCAATTAAAGCAAATATGATTTAGATTTCATCTATTCTTTTATACATTTTTATTGATTTGAAAATACTTAAAAGATTTTAAATTTTAGCTAAACTTCTCTTAATTATGTAAATTCCTTCTGTACTTCTATAGATTTTAGGTAATATATTGGATTAAATTCTATTCTAAAAACTATTCATTTGCCTTTTATACCTATATATATTTTTATTTTTATTACCTAAGGATATAAATATGGATTGGTTCTATTTTCAAAACTTCTACACCCATACCTCGCTTTGCGTCCGGGTTACGTTCCAAAAAAACACGACGCAAAGTGAAAATATGTGAAGGCGCAATCAAAAACAAAGGTGTTGCCATATTTTAGGAAAAAAAAATCAAAAAAAAAAAATTAAAGACTCGAATCCAAAACAACGCAACTTCGAAAATCTATGGACGCACAGTGAAAATCAGTAAAAATTAAGCAGCGACGCAACTTCGAAAAAAAAAAAACGAAACGTCGCAAAGCGAGGTATTGGTGTGTATATATATTACTAGACGAATGACCCGGGCAACGCCCGGGTTTACACGATTAAATGTATTATTCAAACACATAAAATATAGCAAGAGCAGTTATTTTAAACGCTGAATTAGATCAGTTATAGCAAAAAATGAAAATATATACCTGCCGGCGGCGCGCGCCCGTTGGCTGCCGGCGAGCACGTGACTTCCCTGTGCGCGCGCATGGCTGTCGGCGAGGGCCCACGCGACCGCCCGCCATTCGCGCGCACAGGGAAGTCACGTGCTCGCCGGCAGCCATCCGGCGCGCGCCGCCGGCAGGACGCCTGAGTGTTCTAGAGGGCGCTGCTCGTGAGCTAAGTAGAATAATTTGAATATATAGTTTTAATAAATAATTTATATATATTTTAAAATAGCCTATCGTCATCCCCGTTATTTTTTACCTATGTATGGAAATTTTGGTTTGAATTAGAGAACTACTGCGAATTTGTATACCGGACATACAAACCAACAAACAGACAAACATACAAACATTCATTTATATATGTCATAATTTGTATATAATTGAATGCACCCCCGACCCACTATGCATGTACAATGTATGATTTTCAAAGATTTAATAAAGAATAAGGTAACTGGAGGACAGAAAGTAGCAACAAGACATAGGAAGTAGACTTAAAGCGGGCACAATTATTAATAACTTGTACAGTCAATACTTCCTGACAGGGCCGGACGTATCTGGTGACCGCAGAAGTCATAAAAGTTGAGAGACGCCCAATATTTCCGGGGCAGGACCGGACGTATCTGATAACCGCGGAAGTTATAAGAGTCGAGCTAACACCCAATACTTCCTGACCAAGGCCGGATATATCTTCCGACAAAAGCAGCACCAAAGAAAGCCGCAGGGCCAATTAGAAGACAATACCTAAATAGGTCAACCAATAGCCAACGGCCACGTGACATAGTCCCGCCAATTAGAAAGTATCGCCTAAATAGGTCAACCAATAGAAAAAGGTCATGTGACATCTTTCGACCAATAGGAAAGAAGACAACTCTTGGTGTTAAATCGAGAAGCAAGAATTGTCAGTTTGTGATTTCGCTCCCATCGGAACAACACCTAGAATAGTAGCGCCTTCGCTCCCAACAAGGTAACATCTGCTCTCGAGACCTCCCCGCTCATCCCATAGCTAAGTCAATCACCGCCATGTGATCAGATAATTAATAAGTCAAAATCGCTCCGCTCTTCTCAAGCTTTCTTTCCTCCAAACCAGTTGCCTTTTATTTTCAAACCCCATCACGTGTCCTGATTATTCCTAACTGTATGCTTCAACTTCCACTCAAACGACTGCGTTTCAATCAAACCTCACCATTCTCATCGAACAACAAGAAATTCCGCAACGATATTGTCACAGAACGGTTAAGTCGACAGGATATATTACCACATATATATATATATATTGTAGGTATTTGCGAAACAAATGGCCTGATGATAAGCTGACGTTTGAAAGCTTGTCCTTTTAAACTAATAAAAAAAACTTACAATACTGATATTGATAAACTATATAAATGTAGTGTTGTTGTTGTTTTCGTTTGGCCGGTAAAACGTTTTGTAAATATGTAAATATTCAATTTGTGTGATCCACGTCTGAGCGCAGGTAACTTTGTTCTTTTCTTGTCGTGATAATCTAGGAAGGTGTCTAAAGATTCTTCATTTGTTTTTATAAACTTTTCTTCATATCATTGGTATTTGTTGGATCGTTTTTGAAGACAACTCTCAGATTTATAAAAAAAAAAATTATTAAACATTTTTAGATATATATAGAAACGAGTTAATTATCTCGTATTTAAGGCAACAAAAGATTCATCTAATTTACATACATTTTCTAACCAGATTCAACTTGTGAAAACAGACGACAAAGAAAAAAAAACAGAATTAATAATAGAGGGTAAGTTCCTATTTTTTGCAAGCTTTAACACTCAAAGAATATTCAACTTCTTGCTTCAGTATTCAATTACATAATGCTTTCAATATAAAATCGAGAAAATTTCAAATATTTAGTATTTAACAATTGTTTTTAATAAGTCACGACTTCATCACAAAAGCAAATTCCTATAAATTGAATACCCATCATAATAAAATTAAGTGAAAAAATTCTAACATCTTATTTAATATATATATCATATTTTTATCCCCCAATATGCCTACTACTTATTTAATCTAAATTACACTCATGGACAAAACTTAAGGAAGTTGTACCTTATAGCATGTATATCGGGATTCAGACAATAACTCTGAAAGATATTACAGTGATCTTTATTGAAGACACACGAGATAACCAAAGTGTGGACTAAATTGCCTCTGTCCCTTAAAAAAAAATTAGGTGACCAGCAACATCAAAGACTTTCCACTTTAAGTATTGTCTATGAGTGTTTATAGATGAATTATTAGCATCCACCTTTCTTTATTTCCGACATTTTGCTGAGCCACTTTTTCCTTTATTGACAGTTCTTTTCCGTGACAGCGTGTAAGTGTGACTGTACAACCTGTGCAGGTGTGGGGGAGCGTGTAGTGTGACTGATCATTCTGTGCAGGTGTGGGGGAGTTCCTGGTGTTTACACGGCGCAGCGACATCCGTCGTGTATGTCTACACTGTCAGGACGCCGTAGACGTGATCGTGCCACTGGTGAACCTCAGCAGTGCCGTGGGACTGGACTGGATGGATGATCTACTCTTCTGGTCGGACGTCACGGAGAATTCCATCAGTCGTGGCCGCTGGGACGGGACCGAACAGCAGGTATGGATGTGGTACACATTGGTCAGCGTTACTCACTCACACACAGCTTGCAATACGCTGATGAGGACCAACAGCCCCGAAACCCGTACGTGGGTTAGCTTTTACTGATTAATCAAGAAAGGGTATTTGTCCACAATTATGGAATGAGACAGCACATTTCAGGATCAGGAGATGGCTTTTGTTCTTAATAAAATAATATTGCTTGTACCTTTTAACTATAATTATATTGGTCAAAATTCGAAACTATTTTAAAGGCGTAAGATTCTTTTTGAAATTAAACAATTTCTACTGCCCTTACTGCAATGGAAAAATTAAAGGGAGGGCTTGGCTCATCAGCGGTGAACCCTCCCAGCGGTTTCACCAGTTTAATCTACCATACCGCTGTTATATTGCATTTTTGGAACTTCCTTTTATAGTGTTGATAACAGATGGCACGCTAGTGCATCATATTATAAATGATATTGGTATATGAAAAATGTAAAGATTATATATACATTAACTTAACCAGTTTTATAAATAATAGTAATAATTGTGTTTATATTTATTAACCTAGCCCTAGATTTTAAAAGTCACGTATTTTTACACACATCCAGCTTTATTAAGAATACCAGTCTTATACAGATTCACCACAGGAAGAAAGGAAACATAGATGGTGCTCCTATATTCCAGGCAGCGTAGAACCCAACAACAGCCTACAGGTCCGACGTATGTCCAGTGACCACACCGTACATACGTCAAGGTTAACGTATCATTGAAAAAGCTAGTGTGGGCATGTCCAGTGACCACACCGTACATACGTCAAGGTTAACGTATCATTGAAAAAGCTAGTGTGGGCATGTCCAGTGGCCACACCGTACATACGTCAAGGTTAACGTATCATTGAAAAAGCTAGTGTGGGGCATGTCCAGTGGCCACACCGTACATACGTCAAGGTTAACGTATCATTGAAAAAGTTAGTGTGGGCATGTCCAGTAACCACACCGTACATACGTCAAGGTTAACGTATCATTGAAAAAGCTAGTGTGGGCATGTCCAGTGGCCACACCGTACATACGTCAAGGTTAACGTATCATTGAAAAAGTTAGTGTGGGCATGTCCAGTGGCCACACCGTACATACGTCAAGGTTAACGTATCACTGAAAAAGCTAGTGTGGGCATGTCCAGTGACCACACCGTACATACGTCAAGGTTAACATATCACTGAAAAAGCTAGTGTGGGCATGTCCAGTAACCACACCGTACATACGTCAAGGTTAACGTATCACTGAAAAAGCTAGTGTGGGCATGTCCAGTGACCACACCGTACATACGTCAAGGTTAACATATCACTGAAAAAGCTAGTGTGGGCATGTCCAGTGGCCACACCGTACATACGTCAAGGTTAACGTATCATTGAAAAAGCTAGTGTGGGCATGTCCAGTGGCCACACCGTACATACGTCAAGGTTAACGTATCATTGAAAAAGCTAGTGTGGGCATGTCCAGTGGCCACACCGTACATACGTCAAGGTTAACGTATCATTGAAAAAGTTAGTGTGGGCATGTCCAGTAACCACACCGTACATACGTCAAGGTTAACGTATCATTGAAAAAGCTAGTGTGGGCATGTCCAGTGGCCACACCGTACATACGTCAAGGTTAACGTATCATTGAAAAAGTTAGTGTGGGCATGTCCAGTGGCCACACCGTACATACGTCAAGGTTAACGTATCACTGAAAAAGCTAGTGTGGGCATGTCCAGTGACCACACCGTACATACGTCAAGGTTAACATATCACTGAAAAAGCTAGTGTGGGCATGTCCAGTAACCACACCGTACATACGTCAAGGTTAACGTATCACTGAAAAAGCTAGTGTGGGCATGTCCAGTGACCACACCGTACATACGTCAAGGTTAACATATCACTGAAAAAGCTAGTGTGGGCATGTCCAGTGACCACACCGTACATACGTCAAGGTTAACATATCATTGAAAAAGCTAGTGTGGGCATGTCCAGTAACCACACCGTACGTACGTCAAGGTTAACGTATCACTGAAAAAGCTAGTGTGGGCATGTCCAGTGACCACACCGTACATACGTCAAGGTTAACATATCACTGAAATAGCTAGTGTGGGCATGTCCAGTGGCCACACCGTACATACGTCAAGGTTAACATATCACTGAAATAGCTAGTGTGGGCATGTCCAGTAACCACACCGTACATACGTCAAGGTTAACGTATCATTGAAAAAGCTAGTGTGGGCATGTCCAGTGACCACACCGTACATACGTCAAGGTTAACATATCACTGAAATAGCTAGTGTGGGCATGTCCAGTGGCCACACCGTACATACGTCAAGGTTAACGTATCATTGAAAAAGCTAGTGTGGGCATGTCCAGTGACCACACCGTACATACGTCAAGGTTAACGTATCATTGAAAAAGCTAGTGTGGGCATGTCCAGTGGCCACACCGTACATACGTCAAGGTTAACGTATCATTGAAAAAGCTAGTGTGGGCATGTCCAGTGGCCACACCGTACATACGTCAAGGTTAACGTATCATTGAAAAAGCTAGTGTGGGCATGTCCAGTGACCACACCGTACATACGTCAAGGTTAACGTATCATTGAAAAAGATAGTGTGGGCATGTCCAGTGACCACACCGTACATACGTCAAGGTTAACGTATCACTGAAAAAGCTAGTGTGGGCATGTCCAGTGACCACACCGTACATACGTCAAGGTTAACGTATCATTGAAAAAGCTAGTGTGGGCATGTCCAGTGACCACACCGTACATACGTCAAGGTTAACGTATCATTGAAATAGCTAGTGTGGGCATGTCCAGTGACCACACCGTACATACGTCAAGGTTAACGTATCATTGAAAAAGCTAGTGTGGGCATGTCCAGTGACCACACCGTACGTACGTCAAGGTTAACGTATCACTGAAAAAGCTAGTGTGGGCATGTCCAGTGGCCAACACCGTACATACGTCAAGGTTAACGTATCATTGAAAAAGCTAGTGTGGGCATGTCCAGTGGCCACACCGTACATACGTCAAAGTTAACGTATCATTGAAAAAGCTAGTGTGGGCATGTCCAGTGACCACACCGTACGTACGTCAAGGTTAACGTATCACTGAAAAAGCTAGTGTGGGCATGTCCAGTGGCCAACACCGTACATACGTCAAGGTTAACGTATCATTGAAAAAGCTAGTGTGGGCATGTCCAGTGACCACACCGTACGTACGTCAAGGTTAACGTATCACTGAAAAAGCTAGTGTGGGCATGTCCAGTGGCCAACACCGTACATACGTCAAGGTTAACGTATCATTGAAAAAGCTAGTGTGGGCATGTCCAGTGGCCAACACCGTACATACGTCAAGGTTAACGTATCATTGAAAAAGCTAGTGTGGGCATGTCCAGTGGCCACACCGTACATACGTCAAGGTTAACGTATCACTGAAAAAGCTCGTTTGGGCATGTCCAGTGGCCACACCGTACGTACGTCAAGGTTAACGTATCACTGAAAAAGCTAGTGTGGGCATGTCCAGTGACCACACCGTACGTACGTCAAGGTTAACGTATCACTGAAAAAGCTAGTGTGGGCATGTCCAGTGGCCACACCGTACATACGTCAAAGTTAACGTATCACTGAAAAAGCGAGTGTGGGCATGTCCAGTGGCCACACGTTCCTTCGTACATACGTCAAGGTTAACGTATCATTGAAAATGTGTTGAATCATCCGCGTTCTATTCTTAGCTTTCTTCATCCAAATGGACCTCGACATTCGGCGATTCTATTAATCTCCTCCGAACGGTGATTCAGTGTGCTGATGCAGACTTTTAACCTTCCATTCGTGATTGTTCACGAAGCCTCTAGGATCAGCTTACACCACACTGATAAGGGACAACAGCCCATAAGGCGTACGTGAATTGATTTTTTATATATTGATTTATCATGAAAATAGGTTAGCCCCAATAAATTAGTAACTGGCCTGTGGTGCAGTGGACATTGATGGGAGGTACAGTAAACCCTCTACACGATCGTATCAAGTCTTGTTCTGGTAGACTTGATGCTGTAACTAAGAGGGACACTCCCTCTTTAAAATCCTGACTTCAACTGACCCAGTTGATGGACCTCAGCAATGGTTCCACACTCCAAGAGATACGGAGGAGCTGCGTCTGTGCTCATGTTAGAGTCAGAAGCAAAGGCTTCCATGTTTGGAATCGCCTCAAATCACGGGCAAAGTCAGACTTTCACCAAAGTGTGCCTGGATCAGGGTGCCATGATCAACGAAAGCTGCACCCCTATTACCCCATTCCATGAGATCATGAACTCATGGAATTCGTGTAATCTTTAATTTTTCCATCGCAGTAAGGACAGTAGAAATTGTTTTATTTTAAAAAGAATATTACGCCTCTAAAATAGTTTTATAATTTGATAACAGATGGCGCTCTAGTACATCGTAACATTATTGTTCTAATAAAAGACACAATTTGATATTTGCGGAAGAGCGATTGCTCGAAGCATATTATATATTTATAATTATATTTAATTCTGCTGTCCTAAAAGCTTATGTCCATAGTTCTTCTAAAATACCCTTTCCAAGAGTCTTACAACAGTCACCTATAAAAGGAAGTTCCAAAAATGCAATATAACAGCGGTATGGTAGATTAAACTGGCGAAACCGCTGGGAGGGTTCACCACTGATGAGCCAGGCCCTTCCTTTAATTTTTCCATCGCAGTAAGGACAGTAGAAATTGTTTTATTTTAAAAAGAATATTACGCCTCTAAAATAGTTTTATAATTTGATAACAGATGGCGCTCTAGTACATCGTAACATTATTGTTCTAATAAAAGACACAAATTAGAATATGTTTGGTTTTAAAGAAATCAACGTTTAGGTTATATTTATATTGATAGATGGCGCTCTGGTATCATCTCTAACTGTTTATTTGAGCGGTTAGAATATGTCTATGTAGTCAGTGTAATGTATATATTGGAATCAACGCCGACAATTACGTGGTTAACGGCCGCGTATCATGGGATATGTTTACCGTTAGAAAACGTTGATTCCAGCTAGTGTCTCACTTGTGTGTGTGTGTGTATCAGGTGGTGGTGGGATCCAACCTGGCAAGTCCTGCTGGACTCGCCGTGGACTGGCTTACCTCCAAGCTATACTGGACGGACGCTGGCACGGACCTGATCGAGGTATCGGACCTTGACGGCTTGCTACGGACAATCCTAGTGTGGGAGGGACTGGACCGCCCACGTGATATCCTGGTGGACCCCCCTCGCGGCAACATGTACTGGACGGACTGGGGTCCACACGGCGCCCACATCGAGCGAGCAGCCATGGACGGTACGGAGCGGGGTTCTCTGGTCAATAGGGACCTCGCGCGGCCTAACGGACTCGCCCTGGACGGGGACTTTCTCTACTGGGTGGACGCTGGGACCGCAGCGCTGGAGTATGTTCAGCTACCGCATGGGGAGCCTAGGAGGGTACGTTGCTTTTACATCACTGGTGGTACGTTACCTTGACATTACTGGTGGTTCGTTACCTTGACATCACTGGTGGTACGTTACCTTGACATCACTGGTGGTACGTTACCTTGACATCACTGGTGGTACGTTACCTTGACATCACTGGTGGTACGTTACCTTGACATCACTGGTGGTACGTTACCTTGACATCACTGGTGGTACGTTATCTTGACATCACTGGTGGTACGTTACCTTTACATCACTGGTGGTACGTTACCTTGACATCACTGGTGGTACGTTACCTTGACATCACTGGTGGTACGTTACCTTGACATTACTGGTGGTACGTTACCTTGACATCACTGGTGGTACGTTACCTTGACATTACTGGTGGTTCGTTACCTTGACATCACTGGTGGTACGTTACCTTGACATCACTGGTAGTACGTTACCTTGACATCACTGGTGGTACGTTACCTTGACATTACTGGTGGTTCGTTACCTTGACATCACTGGTGGTACGTTACCTTGACATCACTGGTGGTACGTTACCTTGACATTACTGGTGGTACGTTACCTTGACATTACTGGTGGTACGTTACCTTGACATTACTGGTGGTTCGTTACCTTGACATCACTGGTGGTACGTTACCTTGACATCACTGGTGGTACGTTACCTTGACATCACTGGTGGTACGTTACCTTGACATCACTGGTGGTACGTTACCTTGACATTACTGGTGGTACGTTACCTTGACATTACTGGTGGTACGTTACCTTGACATCACTGGTGGTTCGTTACCTTGACATCACTGGTGGTACGTTACCTTGACATCACTGGTGGTACGTTACCTTGACATTACTGGTGGTACGTTACCTTGACATTACTGGTGGTACGTTACCTTGACATTACTGGTGGTTCGTTACCTTGACATCACTGGTGGTACGTTACCTTGACATCACTGGTGGTACGTTACCTTGACATCACTGGTGGTACGTTACCTTGACATCACTGGTGGTACGTTACCTTGACATTACTGGTGGTACGTTACCTTGACATCACTGGTGGTACGTTACCTTGACATCACTGGTGGTACGTTACCTTGACATCACTGGTGGTACGTTACCTTGACATCACTGGTGGTACGTTACCTTGACATTACTGGTGGTACGTTACCTTGACATCACTGGTGGTACGTTACCTTGACATCACTGGTGGTACGTTACCTTGACATCACTGGTGGTACGTTACCTTGACATCACTGGTGGTACGTTACCTTGACATCACTGGTGGTACGTTACCTTGACATCACTGGTGGTACGTTACCTTGACATCACTGGTGGTACGTTACCTTGACATCACTGGTGGTACGTTACCTTGACATCACTGGTGGTACGTTACCTTGACATCACTGGTGGTACGTTACCTTGACATCACTGGTGGTACGTTACCTTGACATTACTGGTGGTACGTTACCTTGACATCACTGGTGGTACGTTACCTTGACATCACTGGTGGTACGTTACCTTGACATTACTGGTGGTACGTTACCTTGACATCACTGGTGGTTCGTTACCCTGACATCACTGGTGGTACGTTACCTTGACATCACTGGTGGTACGTTACCTTGACATCACTGGTGGTACGTTACCTTGACATCACTGGTGGTACGTTACCTTGACATCACTGGTGGTACGTTACCTTGACATTACTGGTGGTACGTTACCTTGACATCACTGGTGGTACGTTACCTTGACATCACTGGGGGTACGTTACATTGACATCACTGGTGGGTACGTTACCTTGACATTACTGGTGGTACGTTACCTTGACATCACTGGTGGTACGTTACCTTGACATCACTGGTGGTACGTTACCTTGACATCACTGGTGGTACGTTACCTTGACATCACTGGTGGTACGTTACCTTGACATCACTGGTGGTACGTTACCTTGACATTACTGGTGGTACGTTACCTTGACATCACTGGTGGTACGTTACCTTGACATCACTGGTGGTACGTTACCTTGACATTACTGGTGGTACGTTACCTTGACATCACTGGTGGTTCGTTACCCTGACATCACTGGTGGTACGTTACCTTGACATCACTGGTGGTACGTTACCTTGACATCACTGGTGGTACGTTACCTTGACATCACTGGTGGTACGTTACCTTGACATCACTGGTGGTACGTTACCTTGACATTACTGGTGGTACGTTACCTTGACATCACTGGTGGTACGTTACCTTGACATCACTGGGGGTACGTTACATTGACATCACTGGTGGGTACGTTACCTTGACATTACTGGTGGTACGTTACCTTGACATCACTGGTGGGTACGTTACCTTGACATCACTGGTGGTACGTTACCTTGACATCACTGGTGGTACGTTACCTTGACATCACTGGGGGTACGTTACCTTGGCATCACTGGGGGTACGTTACCTTGGCATCATTGGTGGTACGTTACCTTGACATCACTGGTGGTACGTTACCTTGACATCACTGGTGGTACGTTACCTTGACATCACTGGTGGTACGTTACCTTGACATCACTGGTGGTACGTTACCTTGACATTACTGGTGGTACGTTACCTTGACATCACTGGTGGTACGTTACCTTGACATCACTGGTGGTACGTTACCTTGACATCACTGGTGGTACGTTACCTTGACATCACTGGTGGTACGTTACCTTGACATCACTGGTGGTACGTTACCTTGACATCACTGGTGGTACGTTACCTTGACATCACTGGTGGTACGTTACCTTGACATTACTGGTGGTACGTTACCTTGACGTCACTGGTGGTACGTTACCTTGACATCACTGGTGGTACGTTACCTTGACATCACTGGTGGTACGTTACCTTGACATCACTGGTGGTACGTTACCTTGACATCACTGGTGGTACGTTACCTTGACATCACTGGTGGTACGTTACCTTGACATCACTGGTGGTACGTTACCTTGACATCACTGGTGGTACGTTACTTTGACATCACTGGTGGTACGTTACCTTGACATCACTGGTGGTACGTTACTTTGACATCACTGGTGGTACGTTACTTTGACATCACTGGTGGTACGTTACCTTGACATCACTGGTGGTACGTTACTTTGACATCACTGGTGGTACGTTACCTTGACATTACATGGTAGAAGATACATACACTGATAAGCATTCCCACAATAAAAATATCATTTGAATAGTTCCCTCTTTGTTATCGTTGCATTTAAAATTTAAGAATCTAAAATAGCATCACCATAGAGACGATTGCTGACAAGGAAACGGTAGACATTTTATTAAACTGCCGAAACCACTTGAACTATGCTCCTCCCATTATATATATTTCCCCTCATTCCGGTATAAATTCTCTAGAGATATCGTTTTGAATTTGAAGACATTTTTTTTTAAATCCCACTATATATATAGGATTGAAGATATTCTTCGTTGCTGTTTCTGGAGATGATTTTTTTTTTTTACTTTTCATTTCGTTTTAGGAAATCAAGCCCTTTGGCTCTTTTTGACTTGTCTTTTTTGTTCTTGTAAATTTATTTGTGTACTCATGGGGGACAAAACTTAAGGAAGCTATATGTACCTTTTAGAATGTATATATTGTTGCACCAGGCTGCGGTTTGGCAGATTCTTCAGTCTTAATTCTCTCCTCAGACGCGTCTTGCATCTTTCCAGAACGTGTCTCAACCATTCTACAAGGTTAAACCAGTCATAATAAGACAACTATATATTTAGGTAGCACCTAGAATATCTCTTTATTTATCACATCAAAGTTTAAAGCAGGTGGGGTATTTTAGTGTATCAAAATACAAATGTTTTATAGTACATAATATTTTATAGTAATAATCTGTTTTTTAAAAATAAATAAATATATAATTTAAATTTTAAATATATTAAAAATAATATTATAAATAATTTTAAAAATACGCGCATTAATCATGATGCAACAATATCGGGATTCAGACAATAACTCTGAAAGTTATCACAGTGACCTTTATTGAAGACACACGAGATAAACCAAGTGTAAACAGCCTCTGTCTCCTTCAAAAATAGGACAACCGGCGATCTCAAAGATATTCCACTTCCTTAAGTTTTGTCCATAAGTGTATATACTTGAAATAAATATTTGTATATGGATACAATTATACATCGCGCTTTTAAGTTATATTAAACATAATTCTGAAATGTAAAACTTCCTCCCTATATGTTGAGAAAGAGGTGCGACACGAAAGCTGACTGTGTACAGAAGCTACTGGGCGGGGAGCTGCCCCATCCCTTCAGCCTGGCAGTGTACGGGGACCACGTGTACTGGACGGACTGGAGCGATAAGTCCGTGCAGCGGGCCGATAAGAAGACAGGACTCGGTCGGACTCCTGTGTTAGCTAACAGAGAGAACCTCATGGACCTTCATGCTTTCCATGGACCGCGGCCTACTGGTAGGTGGACTCCTAGCCTACCTTGGAACATAGCTGTTGTCCTCCGTGATTGTCTTGGGAAAAAGAGAAACGAACTGACTATCGAAATGCAGTCTAAATTGGATAATTCGAAAACCAAGGAACCAAAAAAATAATTCGAATTATCCAAAAGGCTTGAATTGAACAAAAGGCTTAAAAGTCTAGAGACCAAGATAAATATTCGAATTAAAGACGCTTTGAACAAAAGGATTAAAAGTCTAGGGACCAAGATAAATATTAGATTTAAAGACGTTTTGAACAAAAGGCTTAAAAGTCTAGAGACCAAGATAAATATTCGAATTAAAGACGTTTTGAACAAAAGGCTTAAAAGTCTAGAGACCAAGATAAATATTCGAATTAAAGACGTTTTGAACAAAAGGATTAAAAGTCTAGGGACCAAGATAAATATTCGAATTAAAGACGTTTTGAACAAAAGGCTTAAAAGTCTAGGGACCAAGATAGATATTCGAATTAGAGACGTTCGAATTATTCCAAGTTGTACTGTATCGCTTTTATCTAAATAAACCCCTTTTTTTAATCCAATCTGAAACACGCTCCCTGTTATATGAAGAATTCTTATAGAAGAATGATTTAATCTATGATGTTCTATATCAAGGGTGGTCAATCAGTAGTGGGTAAAGTTTCAGAATTACAAGGTTGTCTCAGTTTACAGGTGTCGAGTCACCTTGTCCTGGCTATTTACATATCTAGTTCTATTTACATATGGAGAGTTGGTGGAGTAGAGGTGACAGATCTTGCAGTTGTTGGGTGATGAGCTCCTAACTAAGCATCAGGGTTGGATTACAAACAAAACGCTGACGTCACGTAACGGATTCGCCGTGTAGACCACCACACAGATTATTCTATGACAGGTAGTGTGACGGGAAGAGAAAACAATGACATGTTCAGGACAGTCACCCTGCGAGGACAAGAACGGAGGCTGCAGCCATCTCTGTCTTGTTGTTCCGGATGGCAGAGCCTGCGCCTGTCCCACGGGGATCCTGCTGGAAGCGGACGGCCGGACCTGCGCTCCTGGTAGGTCCTCCCTCCGTTTACAGTACCTGGTAGGTCCTCCCTCTGTTCACAGTACCTGGTAGATTACTACCTCACTGTGCCATGGCATCTCTATTATAGGATTCCTCTAACCAATCTTAACTCCACGCAAAAACCTCTATTAACATTTTAGACAACGATTCAATGTTGTTGTCATGTCCAATGAAGAGCCTCAGATGTCTCCATGCATCTCCATCACAGCAGCAGCAATGTCCACTATCTTGGGTGTGTATACTGAATTGTTGTTGTTGTCATGTCCAATGAAGAGCCTCAGATGTCTCCATACATCTTCATCACAGCAGCAGCAATGTCCACTATCTTGGGTGTGTAAAGCTGCTGTTCTGGGTCTAAGTCAATTTTCTGCAAGGCTGCGGCCATTGCTGGACAACGATTCAATGATAACCTTTTATATAATCCCATTTGCATAGCGCTGTTTTAAAGGGTAATAGACTCATGAACAAAACTTAGGGAAGTGGAAAGCCTTTGATGTCGACAGTCGTCTGGTAGTATCCTCTCACTGTGATTGAAGTGTTCACTACCTAGGTGAGACCACGTATAGTTATGTTGGATTTTGTAGCTATCTACGTGTGCGAGTCGTACAATATTGGACAGCAATATGTAGATGGTGGTTATGTAAATAAGTAATTCGAACAAATAGCCAATATACCCGCACAGTCCTATTATTGGCCACACACTAAAGAGTATCCACTGAACCTAACCTAACTATCAAAATACGAAACTATTATAGACGCGTATGATTCTTTTCAAAATAAAACAATTTCTACTGCCTTTACTGCAATAGAAAAATTGATGGGAGGGCCTGGCTCATCAGTGGTGAACCCTCCCAGAGGTTTCGCCAGTTTAATCTACCATCCCGCTGTTATATTGCATTTTTGGAACTTCCTTTTATAGTGATACTGATGCTAGACTCTTTAAATGGGTATTTTAGATGAACTATGGACATAAGCTTTTAGGACAGCAGAATTACATATGGTAGATTAAACTGGCGAAACCGCTGGTAGGGTTCACCACTGATGAGCTAGGCCCTCCCATAAATTTTTCCATTGCAGTAAGGGCAGTAGAATTTGTTTTATTTTGAAAATAATCATACGCGTCTATAATAGAGTCGTATTTTGATAACAGATGGCGCGCTAGTGCATCCTAACCTAACAGTGTACTGGACGTGACAGGAATGCGGGAGTTTATCGTGATGGCCCACCGCACCCACATCCGCGCTGTGTCCCTCGATACCTCCTACCTGGCTGACGTCATACTCCCCCTGCAGGGTCTCAAGAATGCCGTGGCCCTGGACGTCGACACCCTGGAAGGTATATACTGTACTTGATACATATCTACACTCACGGACAAAACTTTAAGAAGTTGTACAATTCAACATGTATATCGGGATTCAAACAATAGCTCTGAAAAATATTACAGTGACCTTTATTGAAGACACACGAGATAACCAAGTGTGAAAAACCTCTGTCTCCTTAAATAAAATTTAAAAAAAGAAGAAGACCGGCGACATCAAATACTTTCCACTTCTTTACGTTATGCCCATGAAGATAGTTAACGGATAATAAATGATTCTAAATAGAAAAAAATTGTTATTAGTTATCTTCCTTTGAGATTAGAGATATTCTTATTTTCTTTATTAGGTTTTTGTACTCCGATAGGATGTCTGTTTTGTTAGAAAATTACTTTTGAGTTTTTATTTTTCAGATTCTCCCAACCTTTTAGAAACAAGCCTTTCAGTTTTTTATTCCTCTCTATAGTAATTTTGGGTTTTTACTGGTCTCTCTGTGTTGTGATTTTAATATAACATTTGGAAAATTCATGTTTGTAATATTTCTAATTCCTTTTTAATCCTTGCTTTTGTGTTCTTCTACTCTCTCTTCTAAATAGAATATGTTTTGTTTCCCCTATGTACACTAATGGACAAAGCTTCAGGAAGAGGCTGATAGATAAAGGCGAAGACACTTCTGATCCAGTGATAACCAGAACCACAGAGACCATGTATCCAGTTAGGTGTAGGAACACTGTTCAGGTGGTCGAGTGACCGCTATATAACGGCGAAGACACTCCCGATCCAGTGATAACCAGAACCACAGAGACCATGTATCCAACTAGGTGTAAGGACACTGTTCAGGTGATCGAGTGACCGCTAGATAACGGCGAAGACACTCCCGATCCAGTGATAACCAGAGCCACAGAGACCATGTATCCAACTAGGTGTAAGGACACTGTTCAGGTGGTCGAGTGACCGCTATATGAAGGCGAAGACACTGCTGATCCAGTGATAACCAGAGCCACAGAGACCATGTATCCAGCTAGGTGTGGAACACTGTTCAGGTGGTCGAGTGACCGCTATATAACGGCGAAGGCACTGCTGATCCAGTGATAACCAGAACCACAGACCATACAGGTACCCAGCTAGGTGTAGGGACACTGTTGAGGTGGGATGGCCGCTAGATGAAGGCGAAGACATTGCCGATCCGGTGATAACCAGAGCCACAGACCATACAGGTACCCAGCTAGGTGTAGGGACACTGTTGAGGTGGGATGGCCGCTAGATGAAGGCGAAGACATTGCCGATCCGGTGATAACCAGAGCCACAGAGACCATGTATCCAGCTAGGTGTGGAACACTGTTCAGGTGGTCGAGTGACCGCTATATAACGGCGAAGGCACTGCTGATCCAGTGATAACCAGAACCACAGACCATACAGGTACCCAGCTAGGTGTAGGGACACTGTTGAGGTGGGATGGCCGCTAGATGAAGGCGAAGACATTGCCGATCCGGTGATAACCAGAGCCACAGACCATACAGGTACCCTGC
>CP092876.1:2803986-2850367 GCA_030710605.1 Cordylochernes scorpioides | reverse complement strand
GTAGGAATGTCTGATGAAGAGCCTGGAGGTCGAAAGCTTGCATTTTATGCGAAGAAATGTTTAATAAAAGAATCTAGTTGCTGTATGTATTTTGGTCACCTTGATCGTAGCACGGTGAGTTCTAGACAGAGGAGAGGAATGAAACAAAGATGTGTTACGTTAAAGACGCAGTAAAAACGGTAGAATGTTAATTATAAGGCAATAACGAGTCATCTATATAATAGTTAATTGAACAATTAAGCACTAATGTTTACTTTTTCTAATAAAACTAACTTTCCACTGTCCTTACTGCGATTAAAAATATTGGGAAGGCCTGGCTCATCTGTGGTGAACCTTCCCAGCGGTTTCGCCAATTTAATCCAATAGACCGAGCTTTTTAGAGCTTTATTACTGTATTTGACGATTCTGCTTATATATGCTACACTGAATTTAAACACTTATTTATGAACATAAGCTTTTAGGAAAATAGACATACATAGAATTCTTGGTTTTTCGGGATGCCACTGGGACCAAAAATCTTTTTGGTCGCAGTGGTTACAGCCTACTTCACGCTGACGAGCGCCAATAGCGCGAAACGCGTTCGTGGATGGCTTTTCTTTATTTATCAAGAAATTGGGTTGGCCAAATATCACGGAGCAAGTTAAATAAACGTTTAGTTTATTTTTGCTCCACTAGATGGAACTCTGCCTTCTAAAAAGCACATGTGCTCGTGGTCAGGAGATGCCTTCTTTATTTTTAATAGAAATATGTGTAGAAATACATAGAAATATGTAGAAATACATATGTATGAATATACATATGTATATAAATACATGTATATATGTATATATAAATATATGTATATATATAAATACATACGAATACATACATATGTAGAAATACATAGAAATGTGTAGTATTACATAGAAATGTGTCCAGGTCTGCCCCATCCATTCGCGCTGTCTGTGTTCGAGGACACCTTGTTCTGGACAGACTGGCACACGAAGGGGATCCACAGCGCCCCTAAGGCAGGGGGTACAGTGCGGACAGTGCACGGCAAGCTCCACTTCCCGATGGACGTGAAGGTGGTTCACCCGCTACGACAGCCGCCTGTGTCTCCCGTGTCCAGTTGTCCACCGTGCTCCCATCTCTGTCTGCCAAACGACGGCCTAGAAGCGACCTGCGCCTGTCCCACAGGCTTCTCTCTGCTGCCGGACAAGGCTACGTGCAACATGAGTGAGTTGGGGGCAATCGCCATCTTTCACTCTGAGCTATGCCGAATATGCAAATTAACCTGGTTTTTTTTTTGTACTATTTTACATATTCCCGGGGTTGAAACTGCGACAGACTCCTTCAAGACATAACTCCATATGGTATCAAAAGTCATCTAGATATGCAAATATTACAATAAGAGGAAACGCCGGATATCTTTGCAAAGAAAAGACCAAAGCTAACGAGCTTCTTTTATTGAAAAAGATAGAAGCTTGGAGAGCTTTCGGACAATAACTTCCTTCAACAGGCTGAATAGGAATGTCTTGTATTCATATTACAGCTGATTGAAGGACGTTATTCTCCGAAAGCTCGCCAAGCTTCTACCTTTTTCAATAAAAGAAGCTCGTTAGCTTTTGTCTCTTCTTAGATATGCAAATATTGTTTAAGCTTAGGCGAGGGAACAAATAGGCAAACCTTTCTTCTTTATTAAGACCTTTTAGTCTTATACAGATTCTCCAAGCACAGAAATGTAGGGTACATACAGGAATAACAGTAATAGTACCAGTAACAACAAAAAGCTTTATTAAGACCTTTTGATCTTATACAGATTCTCCAAGCACAGAAATATAGGGTACATACAGGAATAACAGTAATAGTACCAGTAACAACAAAAATCTTTATTAAGACCTTTAAGTCTTATACAGATTCTCCAAGCAACAGAAATGTAGGGTACATACAGGAATAACAGTAATAGTACCAGTAACAACAATAAGCTTTATTAAGACCTTTTAGTCTTATACAGATTCTCCAAGCAACAGAAATGTAGGGTACGTACAGGAATACCAGTAATAGTATCAGTAAAAAACAATGTTATTATTGTGAAAAAATAGTACAAATGTAATATTGTACTGGGATAAGGTGCATAAATTAAGAAAAAGGCATCTCCTTATCGTGCAACTGAAAGTTGCTGATGGCTTGCGCCATCTATCGGAATAAATATCAACTATTCTCGTTGATTTTTATTGATTAATCAAGAATGGGTATTTGGCCAATTCTGGAATAATTAAAAATCAACGAGAATAGTTTATATTTATTCCGATAGATGGCGCAAGCCATCAGCAACTTTCAGTTGCACGATAAGGAGATGCCTTTTTCTTAATGTTATTATTATTTTTTAAGCGAATCACGTTTAATGGTATATTTATATACAAGCAAACTTAAGACAACGTTTAGTTGATTTC
This sequence comes from Cordylochernes scorpioides, assembly GCA_030710605.1. NCBI lineage: Eukaryota > Metazoa > Arthropoda > Arachnida > Pseudoscorpiones > Chernetidae > Cordylochernes > Cordylochernes scorpioides. The sequence continues at coordinate 2,847,935 of CP092876.1, read as the reverse complement.
TGTTCCACTAGATGGCGCTCTGCCATCTAAAAAACGCACATGCTAATGGTCAGGATATGCCTATATACAACTATATAGCCATGAGGATTTAGAGAACCCGGGTGTTTATTATCGTCAATTTAGTGTAGTCCCTTTTTGTTACATTTTGAGTTGATGTGTAGGGAAATGTAAAAAAGGAGGTTTTTTAAAAGGTAAATCAGTCCTAAGACACTGCTTTTATTTTAGAACTAGCCGAGTGACCCGGGCAACGCCCAGGGTTTACCCAAAGGGCCTGCAGAGACTTTAAAAGTATAGATGGTGGCTTAAAAATCGCAATGGGTATATTCCGATTTCCTAGAAGCAGCATTTCAAGTAAGGATAAGTAAAAATACTTTCTAAGTATGAATGCGTTAATTCGACCATGTTTTGATTTCCAGAACCTATGAAATTACAAACAGTAATTCCACAATACCGATAATTCGACACCTTGCGATAATTCGACCCTGATTTGATTTCTCAATCTCTGGCCTATCAAATAACAAACGGTAATTCGACAATATTAAATATTCACCACTTCTGATAATTCAACCATTTTAAAATGCAAATTTCGACGATTGATGTTTACTTACAACTTTACTAATAAAAAGGTATTATAGATGCGAGCAACGAAACATTTTGAACCCATATAACGCAAATTCATATCCTCACTTATAGGGTGTCAAGCCTAAAGGATGCGAATTCATGTCCCTGATTTCTAAAAATTAACATAAAATTGTAGGCTACCAACGCGAATTCGCGTCTACTGGGATCTTTTCCCATACCTTATTGCCTATTTATCAGTGGGTTGGGTTGGGGGGGAATGTCAGCAGTCCCAATGTACCTGTAAAATGTCACATGCGACCGAGTTCAAGCAGCCATTATTTTTATTTATTTTAAGCTATATAGATTACATTAAAAGAAAATAGCATTTTTTAAACATGTTTTTATATGAACAACTCGATTTTCATACGGCCCACTGGACCATGTAACTCTGGAATCATAAGTGCAAAAACAGACATCCCTAAAGGACTCCTTTAAAATATCTTCATGATTCTTTTTTAATAATATTCTTAAACATTTTTAATTTTTTTTTTCATATTTATTTACTTTTCAATATAGAAAATAAGATAACATAAAAGGGATAAATTCATTTAATGGACCTCACTAAAAACTGCATTTCTAGCCGAGTGACCCGGGCAACGACCCAGGTTTACCCGAAGGACCCGCAGGTGAGAAACTATAGAAGAAAAATTTTAACAAATCAGAAAATGAAATTGCAAACAACAGAACTACACTACTTTAAGGACATGAGAGCACATGCACTGTATCACCACACGTGTACCATTTTCAAAGACCCTGCTTAGGATTAAAACTTCTCAGAAGCATAACAATAGCACCAACCTAGAGTTTAACTGGTGTGGATGCATTCCTCTGGGAGTAAGACTATTGAGAAATTCAGTAGGGAGTTATTTTGCTTCTCCGCATTCTAACACTCCAACTGTTAACACTGAGGAAACACTGACTCATGTTTGGTAAGCAATTTCAGGGAAGAAACTATAGACATTGGATTAAATAAATTATTAATTAAATTGTATTAAATAAAAATTATTAGATTTAAATAAATATTATTAGAGTGAAAAAAAAAAGAAAAATTAACAAATTAGAAAATAAAATTTCGAACAATACAAATATATTGCAGATAAGATAAGAGGGCCTTATTAAAAAATAAATAAACAAACTGTAATTCGACACTATCGATAATTCGACACTTTCGATAATTCGACCATTTCAAAAATCAAATTTACAAGGTTGATTGTTGTTTAAATACAACTTTACCGGTAAAAAGGTATTACAGAGGCGAAGGCAGCCACTGAAAATGCACGAAATTTATGTATAGAGAAATGGGAAAAATTAGTAAATAAAGAGAAGTCCAAAATCAAAATAACAGATAATAGTTCAACTTTATATGTATTTTGTACAAAGTTCAAACACATGAAAAAGCCGCATAGAGCTGTCCATGCATAAACACAGGCTCTTGTAGGAAGAACCCAAATATTATTTATAGTCATAGCAAAAGCCAACTTTAGTGAAAACTGATGCCTCTTCAGAATGAATGGAAGTCTGAAATCTGAAGGAGCAAAAGATATGGGTCATCTTTACATGTATGCTATCCAATGTTCGCACACTTGAAAAAGCCACTTAAAGTTGTCCGTGCGTAAACACAGGCTCTTGTAGCCAAGGGTTGGCCTTGAGCCTTATTTATAGTCATAGCAAAAGCGAACCTTAGTGAAAACTAACGCCTCTCTAGAATGAAGCGAAGGTTGGTATCCGAAGGGGCCAAAGATATTTCAGACACTATACAGTGTGTTCAACTTTGGGCACTGTCAGTATATGTGCTCCAAGGACATGAGAGCACATGCGCTGAAACACCATACGTGTTCCATCGCAAAGATCCTCAAAATAATTGATAATAGTGTATTAACAAAATACTAATACAATAAATTCCTTTGAGTTGAGAAACTATAGACATTAGTGAAAAGTTTATTTATAAATATATTTAAAATTAAAAAATAATATAAGAAAATAAATCAGAAAAAAGAGATGCCAACTATATTGCAGTGGAGACTACTTATAAAAGGAATCAATCAAAAGGACTCATTAAAAATAAATTTCTATTTTTATTCATACATGGGTTCAACTTTATACGTATTTTGTACAAAGTTCAAACACATGAAAAAGCCGCATAGAGCTGTCCATGCATAAACACAGGCTCTTGTAGGAAGAACCCAAATATTATTTATAGTCATAGCAAAAATACAACAATTGACTACACAAATACAGCATCAGCCTATTTATGAGAAGAAGAAAAATGACAGACACAAAAATGGAGCTAAATTAAATGAAAAACTATAACAAATTAATACAAGAAAATAAGACCAGTACTTTATCATTAATTTCTAATGTGCTACCAACAGTTTCCAAGGGAAATGCAGAGCTGAGCAGCTCTGCAAAACAGAAATCAGACACAAAATACAACAATTGACTACACAAATACAGCATCAGCCTATTTATGAGAAGAAGAAAAATGACAGACACAAAAATGGAGCTAAATTAAATGAAAAACTATAACAAATTAATACAAGAAAATAAGACCTAATCCAAATATTTTAATAGTGTGTGATGTTTTGGCAGCAGCAATGTCACCATCATCAGACAAAAGAATAAATGAGATTTTATTCTTTAGTTCATTTATTCTTTTGTCTGATGCAGTTGCCGAAACGTCACACACTAGTAAATTATTTGGATTAGGTCTTATTTTCTTGTATAATCTATAATTCAAATTGTGCTTTATCATATAACAAATTAAGTAATCAACAATTGATTATACAAATAAATCATTAGCCACTTAATGAGAAAAATAAAGATGCCAAAGACATTATGAAAGATACTGCAAAAAAGAATTATGAAAGATACTGCAAAAAAGAAAACCAGACACAAAAATTGAGCTAAATTTAAATGAAAAACTATAACAAAGTACTTACAAATTAATTGAATCAGAAATACAAAATATATATTAGAAATTAGTAAAAGGTAATAATAAAAAAGAACGTGTTTTAAAAATAAACAATCCGGTGATGAAAACTAACAAATAATAGCAAAATCTAACAAATTGAAAATAAATAAATCTATTGATATTTGGAAAATAAAAATAAAACGGTCATGTAAAGCAAAAATTATTTATTTTCAAAATGCCATAAAATGCTAGAATAAAAAGAACGCGCTTTCAAAACAAAGGAATTGATGATGATAAATTCCAAAAATCTACGATTGCAAAATAGATTAAAATAAAAATAACTGTTAACATTAGGAAAATAAAAATAGACCTATCATACGAAGAAAAAAATAACGAAAATTTTGGTATATAGATCGTTATGTGTAGTTCAGAATCTTCGGAGGAGATAGCTTAGGACTTTACAATGGAAAACTCTGTTACGGTATTATCTATATAGATATAGAATGTTGCCCCAAAAAAGTTCGTAAAAACTTGCAAAAAATTGAAATACCAATATTATTCGCCGTTATGTATAATGTATTTGTATTATGTATAAAGTAATTGTATTATTATGTATTCGCCGTAATAATAATATTCGCCAAGTAATAAAAAAGCAACGTTTTAATAAAATACTAACTTTTGGGACAACCTTTATATGTTCTAGATGTATAAAGTCAACCGACAGATGTCGCTGCTATACACTGTATAAATCCATTGTTGTTGTTGTCGTTTGGCCGGCATATAACTTTTGGTAAATATGTAAATTAGTAACTAAAAATATTTTCTTGCTTCTACTCGTCTCAAGTCAGGTATTTCTTTCTCTAATTATGTTTATAAATAACTTAATCTTTTTTTTTTCAAGATTCTTCCTAATATTATTATTAATTAATTTGTTTTATATAAATTACAATCAGATCAATTAAAGTAAATATGATTTAGATTTCATCTATTCTTTTATACATTTTTATTGAATTGAAAATACTTAAAAGTATTTTAAATTTTAGCTAAACTTCTCTTAAATATGTAAATTCCTTCTATATTTTGGGTAATGGCATATATTGGATTAAATTCTATTCTAAAAACTATTCATTTGCCTTTTATACCTATATATATAGGTATAAAAGGTCCCGTTACCCTACCTTTTTTCACAAACTCCGTATATTCATTGAAATGCTCAAACTGTAATAGCATATACATAGGAGAAACAGGCAGACGAATCAAGGACAGGATGGACGAACATTACAGAAACATCAGAAATAATGATCCCAAGTCCCTCATCGTACAACATATCAGACAAACAGGACATTCTTTTAATACATCCCACCCACATGCATATTACTCTAATATCAACAGCAAATTCAAAAGATTAGTCGTCGAGGCGTTGCTCTCTTTGAAACACAATAGTATTAACCGACACATAGAGATCCCTGACGCATATAAAGCAATATTTCCATAAATAGTGTACCATAGTTGCCCACTGCCAGTTTGTTTTATTGCGGAAAGTTTCAACTTTGCAGATTTAATGAATGTATCATCGTCCAGAATCTACTTTTGATGTCCCTACTTTGCATACTCAAAACTTATAGATATATCTTATAATTATATTTACTTACATATATGATAATTTTCCTAGTTTTCTGATACATATATAAGATGCACATTTATTTGTTGGAGTGTAGTCCTGTAGAAGGGTTATAGGCCCGAAAGCTCGAATCTTTATTAAAGTTTAAAAAAAAGTATCCTCGTTCGCTTCAAATCTTTTACTTATATTCATCAGAGGATTCCATCTTTCTATATATATATATATACTAGGCGAATGACCCGGCTTCGCCCGAGAAATCCCTTGGGTGCAATTTCCTTCATACTAAAAGTATATCAATAATAAATATTAGAAGTGCCATAGAATAGCAATACAGAAGTAACACATAAACTACAGGAAAAAAGTGTGTGTGATGGCAAAAATTGTATTATATTAGTGTTTAGGTATTTGATTTAATTAATATAGTTGATATAATAATATATGTTTATATTATATATTATATATAATATAAATGAGTTTTAAAAATTGTTTTAAAAAATGCATCGGCCGCGGGAATCGAACCCGGGCCGCCCGCGTGGCAGGCGAGCATTCTACCACTGAACCACCGATGCTTTTAAAAAATGGCCATATTTAGGTATTCATTCCATTCCGGATTAGTCCGCGTAAAAAAAAGTTTTTCAAATGAAAAAAAAAAAAAGAAATAGCCAAAAATACTAATCAAAATGCAGCCGAAAATTTTCCTCAGGTTTATAAAAAGCGACATGCAAAATTTGGTACCAATTGGTTCAGTAGTTTTTGAGTTTATCGCGAAACAGACAGACAGAAATTGACTTTTATATATATAGAGATATATATCTTTTTATTACCTAAGGATATAAATATGGATTGGTTCTATTTTCAAAACTTCTACACCCATACCTAGCTTTGCGTCGGGGTTACGTTCCAAAAAACACGACGCAAAGTGAAAATATGTGAAGGCGCAATCAAAAACAAAGGTGTTGCCATATTTTAGGGAAAAAAATCAAAAAAAAATTAAAGACTCGAATCTAAAACAACGCAACTTCGAAAATCTAACGACGCACAGTGAAAATCAGTAAAAAATAAGCAGAGACGCAACTTCGAAAAAAACACAAAACGAAACGACGCAAAGCGAGGTATTGGTGTGTATACACTGCGTGACATTGAAAATGGAACACCAAGAAATAGTGGCCAGAAAGTGATGAAACTCGGCAGACAGAGAGAGACAGGGACGAACAATAAGTGATCTTTATTTCAAAATGATAGTCATAATACAGAGCGAGAACGGCGTCGGCTTAGTAGCAAGTAGGACCACCGCGGACGGCGATGCACGCAGCAACACGTCTAGGTAGAGAGTCAATCAGAGTACGGATGGTGTCCTGAGGGATGGCTCTACATTCCCTCTCAACCATTTGCCACAGTTCGTCTTCTGAACGCGGCTGTGGCAAGGCATGCAAACGGCGTCCAATGATGTCCCAGACGTGCTCGATTGGTGAGAGATCAGGAGAGTACGGTGGCCAGGGAAGCATCTGTACATCTTGCAGAGCTTGTTGGCTAATGCGAGCAGTGTGCGGTCGGGCGTTATCCTGCTGATAAAGGGCATTGGGTACCCCCTGAAGGTAGGGGAGTGTCACCGGTCGCAGCACATCATCAACGTATCGTTGGGCCGTCATAGTGCCCTGAATACGAAGTAAAGGTGACCTGGAATCATACGCGATTGCGCCCCAAACCATGATTCCACGTTGTCGCACGGTGGGGCGTTCCACAATTGCTGCCGGATTGGACCTTTCTCCACGTCGACGCCACACGCGTACACGGCGACTATCACTGGACAAGCAGAAACGCGACTCATCTGAGAACACGACCCTGTGCCATTCCGTCATCCACGTCGATCTAGCCCGGCACCATTCCAAACGTTGGCGCCTATTCGGTGGGGTCAATGGCAGTCTTCTTAGCGGACGGCATGAGTGCAAGCCATTAGCAACCAATCGACGGGAAATGGTTCTGGTCGAGATGGAATGATCTAGGGTGTCTTGCACATGTTGCAGGATGGCGGTACAAGTGGCTTGTGGGGCCGCCACTGCTTGTCGAAGGATACGCCGATCCACACGTGCTGACGTCACTCTGGTTGCACCGACATTCCTATAAATTGTCACATTTCCTTGTTCCAACCATCTTCTTCACAGTCGGTGTACCGTGGACGCACCAAGGTGTGTATCAGCTGCGATTTGACGTATGGACCAACCTGCCCTTTTCAGTCCGATCACCATGCCCCTCGTAAAAGCGTCTGTCTGCTTGAACTGCCTCCGTTTACTAAGACCTGGCATTCTCTGTTATTACACGTGTCTTTTGACACAAGAACAAAATTTCTACAATGATTTTCCTTGAAGAAATAACGACACGAATACTGTCCTTTCTGCAAGTTCCTTCCCTTATATCTTACTCCATGTGCGCACGAGAGCTGCGCATTTTACATCATTTGCATAACTCGGTTACGCGCGTCTACCCTGAAATTTGCATAATTTTCTGGCCACTATTTCTTGGTGTTCCATTTTCAATGTCACGCAGTTTATATTATATTGTAGGTATTTGCGAAACAAATGGCCTGATGATGAGCTGACGCTTGAAAAGCTTGTCATTTTAAACAAATAAAGAAACTTATATTACTGATATTGATAAACTATATAAATGTAGTGTTGTTGTTTTCGTTTGGCCGGTAAAACTTTTTGTAAATATGTAAATATTCAATTTGTGTGATCCACGACTGAGCGTAGGTAACTTGGTTCTTTTGTTGTCGTGATAATCTAGGAAGGTGTCTAAAGATTCTTCATTTGTTTTTTTATAAACTTTTCTTCATATCATTGGTATCTGTTGGATCGTTTTTGAAGACAACTCTCAGATTTATAAAATTAATTTATTAAACTTTAAACATTTTTAGATATAGAGAGAGTTAATTACCTCGTATTTAAGGCAACAAAAGATTCATCTAATTTTTATACATTTTCTAACCAGATTCAACTTGTGAAAACAGACGACAAAGAAAAAAAAAACAAAATTAATAATAGAGGGTAAATTCCTATTTTTTGCAAGCTTTAACACTCAAAGAATATTCAACTTCTTGCTTCAGTATTCAATTACATAATGCTTTCAATATATAATCGAGAAATTTTCAAATATTTAGTATTTAAAAATTGTTTTTAATAAGTCACGACTTCATCACAAAAGCAAATTCCTATAAATTGAATACCCATCAGAATAAAATCAAGTGAATAAATTCTAACATCTTATTTAATATATATATCATATTTTATCCCCCACAATATTGTCACACTCTGCATAGTTATTTTGTAAAAATATGTAAATTAGTATAAAATATAATTGGTAATAGAAATTTATGTAAATAAGGCTTTTGATATAAGAGCGATATACAATTAGTTGAGAGAGCTTCTTTTGTTTTTTTTTTAGTTTAGTTCGTTGTTACTCTAAATCAGTTTAACTTCTTTCATTATTAATAAATAATAGTTGATTGCTTTATGAGAACGCGGTCTGGTTTATTTTATGAGATGGCGAACGCTGATCAGAAACCCTTAGAAGCACCTACGGTCGAGGCAGGTGTAACAACTGGTGGAGATGCCGGTTTCGACCCTATACCCTTTAATCCAAGCTTGAACATCAGGAAGTGTGCTGGAGACGAAGACCCACGCCAATGGATCACTTCTCTTGAAGAAGTTGGGTTTCTTTACCGCTGGGCGGATTACATCATCACCCGCTACGCCGCCATGAACCTAGTCGGACCTGCTAAAACTTGGTATGAATTCCACAAGGTCAATCTTGCCACCTGGGAAATTTTCAAGACTCGCCTCATCCAGGACTTCACGTCGCTGGAGAACAAGGACGAGATGATGCTCAAACTGAACAGAATGCAGGGGTGGAATGAACTCGCGATGCGATTTGCTGAAGATATATTGCTTCAATGCAGCAAAGTCCAGCCCAATATGGAAGAGATGGAAAAAATTCAATTTGTAATCGGAGGTCTAAAGAAAGAGTACGCGCTGGCGCTATATCTCAACCCCCTAAAACCATCGACGAACTTCTGGAAGCATGCAAGAGAATCGATGGGTTCGAGAAGGAATACCTGGAACGAAAGGAGAAGAATAAAATTCTTATGAATCGGATTTCTCAAAAAGAAACTAATCATGCCGGATGGAACAGGCGACCAAGAGAGTTTCAATCATATAAAACTGAAAATTACTCGAGGCCTATGATGGGAACACCAAGACAAAACCAAACTTACTTCCCCCCACAGGAGACTCGTACATTTCCTCGATCCACTCAAAGGGATACATATAGACGAACTCCTTCTGGCAACACTTATGATAGAAAACCTCGGAATGATAGAGGTAGAACCGAGGACGGACGACCTATCTGCTTTAGATGTAATAGACCGGGTCATGTGGCAAAGTATTGCAGAATAAAATATGTTCGCATGGTTGAGGAAGTTCCCCCTAGCCTAGACAGCCCGTCTGATGACAAAAAACCGCTGAACACCCGGAACCTGAGCCCAGAGGTATACGCCGATGTGTGTGAGAGACCAAGCATTCCAACTCACAACAGATTCGAGGTGTTGGATGATTTAAACTAGAAAGCGCGCCTGTTCCAGTCAACCAGGGCATGTCGAAAATAGGCGCGATCACAGAGATGGATTCAAAAAGCCGAATAAATGTGAGCGTTGATAGAATTGGAATATTGGAAGCCTTGGTTGACACAGGCGCGGATCTCTCGATTGTGGATTTGAGAACTGCTCTCGAAACTGGCGTTCGTATTGAGACCTATAATGGAAAGTGTATTGGCCCAGATGGTAAAAGGCTTAATATATTGGGAAGCATTTCAATGGCTATAAAAATTGACGAAAAGTCGTTGAATCATAGATTTGTAGTTCTGGAGTCCAATATGAGGTCATTAATAATTGGAAGAGATCTTCTCAGGCGTTTAAATGCGAAAATAAATTGCAAACGGGATATTTTAGAATATGACATTGTGACCGAGTGTCAAGACTCGAACGAAGCACCCAGGAAGATAATCAATCAGCAGGATGAAGTAGTGCCTCGGCTTTGTGTTAAACTAGTCAGGGTAACCGTGAAGGCCGGTGATGGCGAATACGTGGTTGAACCAAATGAAAGGCTAACTCTTACAAATGGGCTTAGAATTGCTAGATGTCTGATCACGGTAAGAAACAAATTAGCAGATTTATGGATAACAAATCCTTATCCTCGAACATTAAAAATAATGAAGAATCAGACCTTGGGCTACGCAAGTCCTCCCACCACGGTTAATTATATAGAAAATGATGAGGAAGATAAGGTGACGGAAATTCAGATAAACGAGGACCTGACATTAAGCCAAAAGAATGAATTAAGGCAAGTTTTATCGAAATACAGTGATCTATTTTCATCAAAATTGGGCAAGACGAATTTGGCCAAACATAGAATTGAAACAGAAAATGCGAAGCCGATAAAACACAAACCGTACAGAGTTAGCCCTAAGGAGCGAGACATCATCAAAGAACAAATTCAGGATATGCTCCAGGAGGGAGTAATAAGGGCATCTTCTAGTCCATGGGCTTTTCCGGTTATTTTGGTTAGAAAGAGAGATGGCAATTGGCGATTTTGTGTGGACTACAGGAAACTGAACAGCATAACGGTAAAGGATGTTTATCCGATCCCCAGAATTGATGATGTTATGGACACACTTCAGGGATCTAGATATTTCACGGCCATAGATCTCAGATCGGGATACTGGCAGGTAGAGATCGAGGAACAAGACAAGAAGAAGACGGCCTTCACAACATCCCACGGCTTATACGAATTTAATGTTATGCCATTTGGGTTGTGCAATGCCCCAGCTACTTTCGAAAGAATTATGGACAATGTACTAAAAAACATTAAATGGAAATTTTGCCTCTGTTACCTAGATGACGTTGTTATCTACAGTCCCGACTTTACCACTCATCTCGGAAGGATTGAGGCTGTCTTAAAGTGCTTTCGTGAATCGAACCTGAGGCTTAATGGGAAAAAGTGCCGATTTGGATTTGAAGAAATTGAAATACTCAGTCACGTGACAAGCAAACATGGAATTAAACCGGCAGATCATAATGTTAAAGCGATTAGAGATTTTCCCCGTCCTTCAAAGACAAAAGAAATTCAGTCATTCATAGGACTTTGCTCATATTACAGGAAATTCATTAAGAACTTCTCGCGAATAGCTGACCCACTGTTCAAACTAACAAGAAAGGATTCTCCATTCATCTGGTCAGAATCTCAGGAAGAAGCATTTATAACTCTGAAATCTTTGCTAACAAATCCCCCGATATTGTCACATTTTGACCCAGAAGCACCGACCCAGATCCACACCGATGCATCAAATATTGGCCTAGGTGTTACCCTTGTTCAAACTATCAATGGTCAAGAAAAAGTAATTTCATACATAAGTCGATCATTAAGCAAGCCAGAACGTAATTATTCGACAACGGAGAAGGAATGCTTGGCATTAGTATGGTCAATGTCGAAGTTGCGGCCTTATCTATATGGAAGGCGCTTCAAAGTTATGACGGACCATCACGCATTATGTTGGTTAAGAAACCTACGGGATCCAACAGGTAGACTTGCAAGATGGGCATTAAAAATACAAGAATATGACTTCGAAATAATTTATAAATCCGGGAAAAAACATTTGGATGCAGATGGTCTTTCACGAGGTCCATTACCAGAGGCTGATTTTGACGATAACTATGATAGTTTGTTTTTCAACCCAGTCATCGAGGATTCCGACGAATATATCGAAAACATCAAGAGATGCCTCGGTGACACGGAGGGCAAGCGATCGATCGTTGAAAATTTTAAAGAAGAAAACGGATGTCTGTACAAAAGAAATCCGAGGCCAGAAGGAAGAGCCTGGCTGCTGGTGGTACCCAGAGTGAGAAGGAGGGACATTTTAAAAGAGTACCACAATCATATGATCTGTGGCCATTTAGGTGTGACCAGAACAATGCACCGTCTAAAGGATAAATATTTCTGGCCATCCATGCTGAAAGATGTGGTGGAATATGTTAGGACCTGCCATCTGTGCCAAAGCAGGAAGGGTTCTAATCAGTTGCCTGCTGGCCTACTTCATCCGATCCCTGCTGCAAATTATCCCTTCGAGAGAGTTGGGATCGACTTTTTGGGACCATTGCCATCTACGAAGAACAGAAAGAAGTGGATGATAGTATTGACCGACTATTACACAAAATATGCGGAAACGAAAGCTGTCATCGATGCCACAGCGAGGGAGGTTGCTAAATTTCTGACAGAAAATGTGATTTTGAAACATGGAGCCCCACGGTATCTGATTAGCGATAGAGGAAGCCAATTCACGAGCAATTTGGTGAAAGAAATAACCAAGATATGTCAAATTCAGCATTGCCTCACAACAAGCTATCACCCACAAACAAATGGCCTCACAGAGCGATTGAACAGAACATTGATCAATATGATAAGCATGTACGTGAACGTAGATCAAAGGAATTGGGACGAGATACTACCATTCATAACCCATGCTTACAATACGACAATACAAGAAACAACCAAATATTCCCCGTTCTTCCTTTTGTATGGAAGGGAACCAGTCTCGATTTTGGATGACACGAATATCTTCATTGAGCCCGATTCGGAGGATTATGACGAGTACGTGAGCAAGTTGATGGAAAAAATCGTGAGAACGAGAGATATTGTGAAAGTTAATACCGAGAAAAGTCAGGAAAAAATGATTAATTATTACAACCAAAAACATCGGCAAACTGGTTATGAACCAGGTGACTTGGTAGCGCTGTGGACTCCAATAAGAAAACCTGGAAAATGTGAGAAACTTTTGAGACGCTATTTCGGACCCTACATCGTGCTGAAAAAAATTTCCGATGTGAACTACTCCATCGTGCCAGAAGATAACCCTGGGAACCGCACACAGCCTACAACAGTTCACATAAGCAGAATCAAGCCTTACTTTGCGAGAATGGAAGACGGTCACGAGGACGCGACCATTTCGGAGGAGGGAGAAGTGTCACACTCTGCATAGTTATTTTGTAAAAATATGTAAATTAGTATAAAATATAATTGGTAATAGAAATTTATGTAAATAAGGCTTTTGATATAAGAGCGATATACAATTAGTTGAGAGAGCTTCTTTTTTTTTTTTTTTTTTTTTTTTGAGTTTAGTTCGTTGTTACTCTAAATCAGTTTAACTTCTTTCATTATTAATAAATAATAGTTGATTGCTTTATGAGAACGCGGTCTGGTTTATTTTATGAGATGGCGAACGCTGATCAGAAACCCTTAGAAGCACCTACGGTCGAGGCAGGTGTAACAATATGCCTACTACTTATATTTAATCTAAATTATATATAAATAATAATTCATCTATATACACTCATGGACAAAACTTAAGGAATTTGTACCTTTTAGCATGTATATATCGGGATTCAGACAATAACTCTGAAAGATATTACAGTGATCTTTATTGAAGACACACGAGATAACCAAAGTGTGGACTAAATTGCCTCTGTCCCCTTAAAAAAAAATTAGGCGACCAGCAACATCAAAGACTTCCACTTTAAGTTTTGTCTATGAGTGTATATAGATGAATTATTAGCATCCACCTTTTTTTATTTCCGACATTTCGCTGAGCCACTTTTTCCTTTAATGACAATTCTTTTCCGTGACAGCAGCGTGTAGTGTGACTGAACAACCTGTGCAGGTGTGGGGGAGTTCCTGGTGTTTACACGGCGCAGTGACATCCGGCGTGTATGTCTACACTGTCAGGACGCCGTAGACGTGATCGTGCCGCTGGTGAACCTCAGCAGTGCCGTGGGACTGGATTGGATGGATGATCTACTCTTCTGGTCGGACGTCACGGAGAATTCCATCAGTCGTGGACGCTGGGACGGCACCGAACAACAGGTATGGATGTGGTACACATTGGTCAGCGTTACTCACTCACACACAGCTTGCAACACGCTGATGAGGACCAACAGCCCCGAAACCCGTACGTTAGCTTTTACTGATTAATCGAGAAAGGGTATTTGTCCACAATTATGGAATATAATTTTTGTAAAAAAAATCAACGTTTATATATATTCCGATAGATGGAGACAGCACATATCACGATCAGGAGATGCCTTTTGTTCGTAATAAAATAATATATTGCTTGTACCTTTTAACTATAATGATATTAATACATGAAAAATGTAACGATTATATATACATTAACTTAACCAGTTTTATAAATAATAGTTATAATTGTGTGTATATGTGACAATATAGTGATAATGTGGGGAGAGAGAAATAAGGAAACCACAAGTTTGGAAGATGGGACCCAGCAAACCGAGAGAGAGAGGGAGCGCTAGCGGCTGCCACTGCGGAATGACCGTTTTTGTCGCCAACCACCCCCCAACTGTCCAAAAATAGGTCCTGAGGGTTCCAAGAAAAGCCCCCTCCGGCATGTGGCCAGTGGTTCAAAATGGCCGTAACTTAGTTGCCTTCTATCGACGTCTCTCTCTCGTTGACTGTAGGTTTACTTTATTATTCCTGGAAGAGCATATATTATGACATATATATATTAACCTAGCCCTAGATTTTAAAAGTCACGTATCTTTACACATACATATCCAGCTTTATTAAGACCACCGGTCTTATACAGATTTCACCACAAGGAGAAAGGGAGCATAGATAGAGCTCCTATATTCCAGGCAGCGCAGAACCCAACAACAGCTTACAGATCCGACACATGTCCAGTGACCACACCGTACGTACGTCAAGGTTAACGTATCATTGAAAAAGCTAGTGTGGGCATGTCCAGTGGCCACACGTTCCTTCGTGCATACGTCAAAGTTAACGTATCATTGAAAATGTGTTGAATCAGCCGCGTTCTATTCTTAGCCTTCCTCATCCAAATGGACCTCGACATTCGGCGATTCTATTAATCTCCTCCGAACGGTGATTCAGTGTGCTGATGCAGACTTTTAACCTTAATTCATCCATTCGTGATTGTTCACCAAGCCTCTAGGATCAGTCTAAACCACGCTGATATGGGACAACAGCCCATAAGGCGTACGTGGATTGCTTTTTTATATATTGATTTATCAAGAAAATAGGTTAGCCTCAATAAATTAGTAACTGGCCTGTGGTGCAGTGGACATTGATGGGAGGTACAGTAAACCCTCTACACGATCAAGTCTTGTTCTAGTAGACTTGATGCTGTAACTAAGAGGGACACTCCCTCTTTAAAACTCCTGACTTCAACTGACCCAGTTGATGGACCTCAGCAATGGTTCCACTCCAAGGGATACGGAGGAGCTGCGTCTGTGCTCATGTTAGAGTCAAAAGCAAAGGCTTCCATGTTTGGAATCGCCTCAAATCACAGGCAAAGTCAGACTTTCACCAAAGTGTGCCTGGATCAGGGTGCCATGATCAACGAAAGCTGCACCCCTATTACCCCATTCCATGAGATCATGAACTCATGGAATTCGTGTAATCTTTAATTTTTCCATCGCAGTAAGGACAGTAGAAATTGTTTTATTTTAAAAAGAATATTACGCCTCTAAAATAGTTTTATAATTTGATAACAGATGGCGCTCTAGTACATCGTAACATTATTGTTCTAATAAAAGACACAATTTGATATTTGCGGAAGAGCGATTGCTCGAAGCATATTATATATTTATAATTATATTTAATTCTGCTGTCCTAAAAGCTTATGTCCATAGTTCTTCTAAAATACCCTTTCCAAGAGTCTTACAACAGTCACCTATAAAAGGAAGTTCCAAAAATGCAATATAACAGCGGTATGGTAGATTAAACTGGCGAAACCGCTGGGAGGGTTCACCACTGATGAGCCAGGCCCTCCCTTTAATTTTTCCATCGCAGTAAGGACAGTAGAAATTGTTTTATTTTAAAAAGAATATTACGCCTCTAAAATAGTTTTATAATTTGATAACAGATGGCGCTCTAGTACATCGTAACATTATTGTTCTAATAAAAGACACAAATTAGAATATGTTTGGTTTTAAAGAAATCAACGTTTAGGTTATATTTATATTGATAGATGGCGCTCTGGTATCATCTCTAACTGTTTATTTGAGCGGTTAGAATATGTCTATGTAGTCAGTGTAATGTATATATTGGAATCAACGCCGACAATTACGTGGTTAACGGCCGCGTATCATGGGATATGTTTACCGTTAGAAAACGTTGATTCCAGCTAGCACCCACTTGTGTGTCTGTGTGCATCAGGTAGTGGTGGGGTCCAACCTGGCTAGTCCAGCTGGACTTGCCGTGGACTGGCTTACCTCCAAGCTATACTGGACGGACGCCGGCACAGACCTGATCGAGGTATCGGACCTTGACGGCTTGCTACGGACAATCCTAGTGTGGGAGGGACTGGACCGCCCACGTGATATCCTGGTGGACCCCCCTCGCGGCAACATGTACTGGACGGACTGGGGTCCACATGGCGCCCACATCGAGCGAGCAGCCATGGACGGCACGGAGCGGGGTTCTCTGGTCAACAGGGACCTCGCGCGACCTAACGGACTCGCCCTGGACGGAGACTTTCTCTACTGGGTGGACGCTGGGACCGCGGCGCTGGAGTATGTTCAGCTACCGCATGGGGAGCCTAGGAGGGTACGTTACCTTGACATCACTGGTGGTACGTTACCTTGACATTACTGGTGGTACGTTACCTTGACATCACTGGTGGTACGTTACCTTGACATTACTGGTGGTACGTTACCTGGACATCACTGGTGGTACGTTACCTTGACATCACTGGTGGTACGTTACCTTGACATTACTGGTGGTACGTTACCTTGACATTACTGGTGGTACGTTACCTTGACATTACTGGTGGTACGTTACCTGGACATCACTGGTGGTACGTTACCTTGACATCACTGGTGGTACGTTACCTTGACATTACTGGTGGTACGTTACCTTGACATCACTGGTGGTACGTTACCTTGACATCACTGGTGGTACGTTACCTTGACATCACTGGTGGTACGTTACCTTGACATCACTGGTGGTACGTTACCTGGACATCACTGGTGGTACGTTACCTTGACATCACTGGTGGTACGTTACCTTGACATCATTGGTGGTACGTTACCTTGACATCACTGGTGGTACGTTACCTTGACATTACTGGTGGTACGTTACCTTGACATCACTGGTGGTACGTTACCTTGACATTACTGTAGTACGTTACCTTGACATTACTGTAGTACGTTACCTTGACATTACTGGTGGTACGTTACCTTGACATCACTGGTGGTACGTTACCTTGACATCACTGGTGGTACGTTACCTTGACATCACTGGTGGTACGTTACCTTGACATCACTGGTGGTACGTTACCTTGACATCACTGGTGGTACGTTACCTTGACATCACTGGTGGTACGTTACCTTGACATCACTGGTGGTACGTTACCTGGACATCACTGGTGGTACGTTACCTTGACATCACTGGTGGTACGTTACCTTGACATCATTGGTGGTACGTTACCTTGACATCACTGGTGGTACGTTACCTTGACATTACTGGTGGTACGTTACCTTGACATCACTGGTGGTACGTTACCTTGACATTACTGTAGTACGTTACCTTGACATTACTGTAGTACGTTACCTTGACATTACTGGTGGTACGTTACCTTGACATCACTGGTGGTACGTTACCTTGACATCACTGGTGGTACGTTACCTTGACATCACTGGTGGTACGTTACCTTGACATTACTGGTGGTACGTTACCTTGACATTACTGGTGGTACGTTACCTTGACATCACTGGTGGTACGTTACCTTGACATCACTGGTGGTACGTTACCTTGACATTACTGGTGGTACGTTACCTTGACATCACTGGTGGTACGTTACCTTGACATCACTGGTAGTACGTTACCTTGACATCACTGGTGGTACGTTACCTTGACATCACTGGTGGTACGTTACCTTGACATCACTGGTGGTACGTTACCTTGACATCACTGGTGGTACGTTACCTTGACATCACTGGTGGTACGTTACCTTGACATCATTGGTGGTACGTTACCTTGACATTACTGGTGGTACGTTACCTTGACATTACTGGTGGTACGTTACCTTGACATTACTGGTGGTACGTTACCTTGACATTACTGGTGGTACGTTACCTTGACATTACTGGTGGTACGTTACCTTGACATTACTGGTGGTACGTTACCTTGACATCACTGGTGGTACGTTACCTTGACATCACTGTAGTACGTTACCTTGACATTACTGGTGGTACGTTACCTTGACATCACTGGTGGTACGTTACCTTGACATCACTGGTGGTACGTTACCTTGACATCACTGGTGGTACGTTACCTTGACATTACTGGTGGTACGTTACCTTGACATCACTGGTGGTACGTTACCTTGACATCACTGGTGGTACGTTACCTTGACATCACTGGTGGTACGTTACTTTGACATTACTGGTGGTACGTTACCTTGACATCACTGGTGGTACGTTACCTTGACATCACTGGTGGTACGTTACCTTGACATCACTGGTGGTACGTTACCTTGACATTACTGGTGGTACGTTACCTTGACATCACTGGTGGTACGTTACCTTGACATCACTGGTGGTACGTTACCTTGACATCACTGTAGTACGTTACCTTGACATTACTGGTGGTACGTTACCTTGACATCACTGGTGGTACGTTACCTTGACATTACTGGTGGTACGTTACCTTGACATTACTGGTGGTACGTTACCTTGACATTACTGGTGGTACGTTACCTTGACATCACTGGTGGTACGTTACCTTGACATCACTGGTGGTACGTTACCTTGACATCACTGTAGTACGTTACCTTGACATTACTGGTGGTACGTTACCTTGACATCACTGGTGGTACGTTACCTTGACATTACTGGTGGTACGTTACCTTGACATTACTGGTGGTACGTTACCTTGACATCACTGGTGGTACGTTACCTTGACATCACTGGTGGTACGTTACCTTGACATCACTGGTGGTACGTTACCTTGACATCACTGGTGGTACGTTACCTTGACATCACTGTAGTACGTTACCTTGACATTACTGGTGGTACGTTACCTTGACATCACTGGTGGTACGTTACCTTGACATCACTGGTGGTAGACACTTCTTAACTTTACATTACATGGTAGAAGATACATACACTGATAAGCATTCCCACAATAAAAATATCATTTAAATAGTTTCCTCTTTGTTATCATTGCATTTAAAATGTAAGAATTTAAAATAGCATCATCATAGAGACGATTGCTGACAAGGAAACGGTAGACATTTTATTAAACTGCCGAAACCACTTGAACTATGCTCCTCCCATTATATATATTTCCCCTCATTCCGGTATAAATTCTCTAGAGATATCGTTTTGAATTTGAAGACATTTTTTTTAAATCCCACTATATATATAGGATTAAAGATATTCTTCGTTGCTGTTCCTGGAGATGCATTTTTTTTTTTTTTTTTACTTTTCATTTCGTTTTAGGAAATCAAGCCCTTTGACTCTTTTTGGCTTGTCTTTTTTGTTCTTGTAAATTTATTTGTGTACTCATGGGGGACAATACTTAAGGAAGTTGTACCTTTTAGCATGTATATCGGGATTGAGACAATAACTCTGAAAGATATCACAGTGACCTTTATTGAAGACACACGAGATAAACCAAGTGTTAACAAAAATTGCCTCTGTCTCCTTCAAAAATAGGACAACCGGCGACCTCAAAGATATTCCACTTCCTTAAGTTTTGTCCATAAGTGTATATACTTGAAATAAATACTTGTATCTGGATACAATTATACCTATTAGACATATCGCGCTTTTAAGTTATATTAAACATCATTCTAAAATTTAAAACCTTCTCCTATATGTTGAGAAAGAGGTGCGACACGAAAGCTGACTGTGTACAGAAGCTACTGGGCGGGGAGCTGCCCCATCCCTTCAGCCTGGCAGTGTACGGGGACCACGTGTACTGGACGGACTGGAGCGATAAGTCCGTGCAGAGGGCCGATAAGAAGACAGGACTCGGTCGGACTCCTGTGTTAGCTAACAGAGAGAACCTCATGGATCTGCATGCTTTCCATGGACCGCGGCCTACTGGTAGGTGGACTCCTAGCTTACCTTGGAACATAGCTGTTGTTGTCGTGTCCAATGAACAGATGTCTCCATGCATCTCTATCACAGCAGCAGCAATGTCCACTGAATTGTTGTTGTTGTCGTGTCCAATGAAGAGCCTCAGATGTCTCCATGCATCTCTATCACAGCAGCAGCAACGTCCACTTTTTTTTTTTTTGCTTATCCCTAGTATACGTGGTACAGGCCATGATAATCATGGTGGGTAGTTAGCGACTGCTTTTTACTGTAAGCGCACCACATATCTACACATGTGAAAGCAGTTCGACTTTGCACTTACAAATGTGCCAGAGCCCCGTTTGGTTACTTGCACTCGCTGGTGGGGTTGGACTTTTACAAGAATCGGGGGCCATTGGAGCATTTTTTTTCAAACAGAAAAAAGTGTCCAATGCGGGAATCGAACCCGGGTCGTAGTGGTCGAAAACCAAACGGTTTAACCAGCCTTCCACCGACCCCCTGTCGGTGGCAATGTCCACTGAATTGTTGTTGTTGTAATGTCCAATGAAGAGTCTCAGATGTCTCCATACATCTCTATCACAGCAGCAGCAATGTCGACTATCTTTGGTGTGTAAAGCTGCTGTTCTGGGTCTATGTCAATTTTCTGAAAGGCTGCGGCCATTGCTGGGCATGAGAATATGTGAGTAAGTGTTAGTTCCATACCAGGACAATTGTTACATGTCCTGTAGGTTCTTGTGCCATCTGGATGTGTTGTCATTCCTTTATAGTGTTTTGTTCTAAGTCCTGTTATAGTTTTTGGTCCAGTGTAGCTGTTGTCCTCCGTGATTGTCTTGCAAAAAAAAGAGAGACGAACAGACTATCGAAATACAGTCGAACTTGGATAACCCGAAGCCCATGGGAACCAAAAAAAAAAACTCGAATCAAAAACGTTTTGAACAAAAGGATTAAAAGTCTAAGGACCAAGATAAATATTCTAATTAAAGACGTTTTCGAATCATCCAAGTTCTTCTACTTTATCGCTTTTATTTTGATCTAAATAAAACTCTTTTTAATCCAATTTACAACTCGCCCAGTTATATAGTTACACCGTACTGGGAGGGTTGACTTCATGTCAATATTATATTGGTTCGTATCAAGATTTTTTTCAGATCTCTGTGAATACAACCTAGATATATATATAGATATATATATATATAAACAAACTTCTGTTTTATAATATTGTCCCAAAAATTCGTAAACATATTATGATTTATATTTTGCAAGTGTTTACGAACTTTTGGGACAACCTTGGTAATATTGGTAACCTTGGTAAAATTACAACAGAATTCTTATAGAAGAATGATTTAATCTCTGATGTTCTATATCAAGAGTTGCCAATCAGTAGGTAAGTAAAGTTTCAGAATTACAAGGTTGCCCCAAAAGTTCGTAAACACTTGCAAAATTTAAATCATGTTTACGAACTTTTGGGACAACCTTGTATTTATTTATTTGGTCTCAGTTTACAGGTGTTGAGTCACCTTGTCCTGGCTATTTGCATATCTAGTTCTATTTACATATGGTGAGTTGATGGAGTTAGAGACCTTGCAGCTGTTGGGTGATGAGCTCCTAACTAAGCATCAGGGCTGGGTTACAAACAAAACACTGACGTCACGTGACAGATTCGCCGTGTAGACCACCCACACAGATTATTCTATGACGTAGTGTGACGTGGAGAGAAAACAATGACATGTTCAGGACAGTCACCCTGCGAGGACAAGAACGGAGGCTGCAGCCATCTCTGTCTTGTTGTCCCCGACGGAAGAGCCTGCGCCTGTCCCACTGGGATCCTGCTGGAAGCGGACGGCCGGACCTGTGCTCCTGGTAGGTCCTTCCTCTGTTTTCAGTACCTGGTAGGTTACTACCTCTGTTCACAGTACCTGGTAGATTACTACCTCACTGTGCCATGGCATCTCTATTATAGGATTCCTCTACCCAATCTTAACTCCTTCACGCAAAAACCTCTATTAACATTATATACAACGATTCAATGTTGTTGTTGTTGTCGTGTCCAAAGAAGAGTCTCAGATGTCTCCATACATCTCCATCACAGCAGCAGCAATGTCCACTATCTTGGGTGTGAATACTGTATTGTTGTTGTTGTCGTGTCCAATGAAGAGTCTCAGATGTCTCCATGCATCTCTAACACAGCAGCAGCAATATCCACTATCTTGAGTGTGTAAAGCTGCTGTTCTGGGTCTATGTCAATTTTCTGCAAGGTTGCGGCCATTGCTGGACAACGATTCAATGATAACCTTTATATAATCCCATTTATATAGCGCTGTTTTAAAGTGTAATAGACTCATGGACAAAACTTAGGGAAGTGGAAAGTCTTTGATGTCGACAGTCGTCTGGTAGTATCCTCTCACTGTGAATGAAGTGTTCACTACCTAGGTGAGACCACGTATAGTTATGTTGGATTCTGTAGCGATCTACATGTGCGAGTTGTACAGTATTGTACAGCAATATGTAGATGGTGGTTATGTAAATAAGTAATTCGAACAAATAGCCAATATACCCGCACAGTCCTATTATTGGCCACACACGAAAGAGTATCCACTGAACCTAACCTAACTATCAAAATACGAAACTATTTTAGACGCGTATGATTCTTTTCAAAATAAAACAATTTCTACTGCCCTTACTGCAATGGAAAAATTAATGGGAGGGCCTGGCTCATCAGTGGTGAACCCTCCCAGAGGTTTCGCCAGTTTAATCTACCATACCGCTGTTATATTGCATTTTTGGAACATCCTTTTATAGTGATACTGATGCTAGACTCTTTGAATGGGTATTTTAGATGAACTATGGATATAAGCTTTTAGGACAGCAGAATTACATATGGTATATTAAACTGGCGAAACCGCTGGTAGGGTTCACCAATGGTTCACCAAGCCCTCCCATTAATTTTGCCATTGCAGTAAGGGCAGTAGAAATTGTTTTATTTTGAAAAGAATAATACGCGTCTATAATAGTTTCGTATTTTGATAACAGATGGCGCGCTAGTGCATCCTAACCTAACAGTGTACTGGACGTGACAGGAATGCGGGAGTTTATCGTGATGGCACACCGCACCCACATCCGCGCTGTGTCCCTCGATACCTCCTACCTGGCTGACGTCATACTCCCACTGCAGGGTCTCAAGAATGCCGTGGCCCTGGACATCGACACCCTAGAAGGTAACTGTGCTTGATACATATCTACACTTATGGACAAAACTTAAGGAAGTTGTACATTTCAGCATGTATATCGGGATTTAAACAATAACTCTGAAAGATATTACAGTGACCTTTATTGAAGACACACGAGATAACCAAGTGTGAACAACCTCTGTCTCCTTAAATAAAATTTAAAAAAAGAAGAAGACCGGCGACATCAAATACTTTCCACTTCTTTACGTTATGTCCAAGAAGATAGTTAACGGATAATAAATGATTCTAAATAGAAAAAAATTGTTATTAGTTATCTTCCTTTGAGATTAGAGATATTCTTATTTTCTTTATTAGGTTTTTGTACTCCGATAGGATGTCTGTTTTGTTAGAAAATTACTTTTGAGTTTTAATTTTTCAGATTCTCCCAGCCTTTTAGAAACAAGCCTTTCAGTTTTTTTATTCCTCTCGATAGTAATTTTGGGTTTTTACCGGTCTCTCGATGTTGTGATTTTAATATAACATTTGGAAAATTCATGTTTGTAATATTTCTAATTCTTTTTTAATCCTTGCTTTTGTGTTCTTCTACTCTCTCTTCTAAATAGAATATGTTTTGTTTCCCCTATGTACACTAATAGACAAAGCTTAAGGAAGAGGCTGATAGATGACGGCGAAGACACTTCTGAACCAGTGATAACCAGGACCACAGAGACCATACAGGTACCCAGTTAGGTGATGCGGTGTACAGGGACACTGTTCTGGGCAGACAGCGGAGCCATCTACACTGCCCCTCTTGACGGCTCGAGTCCCCCCAAGCAAGTCCATGGGGCGGGACTAGCCACTGTAGACGGACTGGCCGTGGACTCCGCTGGCCGTAAGCTCTACTGGACCGACACTGGACGCGGCAGGATTGATGTGAGCGAGCTGGACGGCTCCTCGCGCCGGTCCCTGGTGTGGGACAACCTGGATCTCCCGCGTGCCATCGTCCTCCACTACACCAACGGGTGACACACCGACTACACTACGTTATGCATGGAGATCTTTTAACATTTTAAATGTACAGAGAACATCTTTTTCAAGGAACTCTTCCTAGTAAATTATGAAATGAACCAGGCGATAAGGAAGATGGGTGTCTTTTATATAAAACGAGCACAAGCTTTCGGGTAAAAACTCTTCTACAGGCGGCTATCACATAGCAAGATGGATACCAATGGCAAGATCTCTTCAAGTATATATAGCGGAGGTAATTTGTATAACAGCATGAAAAGAAAGAAGATGCAAAGTAGACAAAAATGCTATTAAATAAATATATATGGAGAAGACACCCATCTTCCTTATCGCCTGGTTCATTTCAAAGAGAACACCTTTATTACGGTGAAAACAACAGACTTCCAGGGATAAGAGAGTTTATTTTTTAAAATGTTGTTTCAAACAATCTAGCTTTCAGGGATTAAAAGTTCTTCTTACAGGGGAAAACACGATATAATGATATTGCCACGTGGAAAATTAGGGAAGACAAAAACTTCAGGAGGAGATAACAATTTATTTCAAGGCAAGGATAAACTATGAATGGTAAACAAAAGATAAGCCACGAGGGAAATTTACAGAGCAGCAAAATATAAACATAAAAAATGACCACTCTGTTAATAAAAATAATAAAATTAATAAATACTTTGTTACATAGCTTCTTCCCTATGAGAGCTGTGACCCACAGCTAGCAATTATTATAGATACTGACATGGATCTGACGTGCTTCTGCCAAGGATTCCATCGAAGTCTTGGAACTTTGTCCCTAGTACCTTTGCGTCCTTTTTCTTGCTGCGTGAAGAGCGGCTTTGTCGTCGTATCGTCTATAGGGACATCATCATCTTCGAGGGAAGTCTTGGCTTTTTTTTTCAGGCAAGAATAAACTATGAATGGTAAACAAAAGATAAGCCATGAGGGAAATTTACAGAGTAGCAAAATATAAACATAAAAATGACCACTCTGTTAATAAAAATAATAAATACTTTGTTACAATATCATTTAAATTATATCGTGTTTTCCTCTATAGAAGGCCTTTCATGCCCGAAAGATAAGGATCTGAATTATATAGTTTTTGAAGAAAAAATATCCCCAGAAATCTGATGTTTTCACTATAAATTGATACAGGAGACCAATTTACTGAATTGTGAATATCATTATTGTAGGTCGGGGCTTATGGTTAATTATAAATAAATACTCATCGATGCTATATTCGACGACCCAGTGTCGCCCTCTTTGCGCAATGATAGACTAGGGAAAATTCCCATAAATATTGGCTGATAACCTGAAATATATAATATTCCAATCCAATATAAATACAGAAAATACCCTACGCATACCTATAATAGATTTTATGTTCGCTTTTAAATATAAAATTGAGATATTTATGGTAAATTATATTTTAAAATATATATTATCATAAGTCCATCTATTGTTTCACATATCTATATATATATTGTAGCGGATGAATGTAAGTTTTTCTTTTATAGCTATTTTTAATGTAAAGGAAATAAATAATCAAGAATGTATGTCTCGTTAGTTTTTATTTTTAACCAACGTCTGCTTTTACAAAGTCGTCATGTAAACAATGCCAAGTGATGATGATTATTGGAATAAAGTTCTATGAAAAATTAAATATGAGAATAATAATTTTGAGATGTTTACAGCATATATATATTATTTTTTTTTTTTTTACGTATCAATATAATTAATGTTTGTTTGTTTGTATGTCCGGTATACAAATTCGCAGTAGTTCACTAATTCAAACCAAAATTTCCATACATAGGTAAAAAAATACGGGAAGACGAGAGGCTATTTTAAAAAATATCTATATAGATAATACCGTAACAGAGTTTTCCATTGTAAAGTCCTGAGCTATCTCCTCCGAAGATTCTGAACTACACATAACGATCTATATACCAAAATTTTCGTTATTTTTTTCTTCGTATGATAGGCCTGTTTTTATTTTCCTAATGTTAACAGTTATTTTTATTTTTTAATTTAATGTATTTTACAATCGTAGATTTATTGCATTTATCATCATCAATTCCTTTGTTTTGAATTGCGTACTTTTATAGAGCGAAATAAAGAAATACATAATTGATTAGATACAAAAGTGTGAACCAGAAAGTCGATTTTTAAAAATGTTATTATTTAAAATAAACTTATTTTAATTTAATTTTGAAATGAAAAGGTAGTGTAAAAGTGTATATGAAGTTAGATTCAAATAGGTTAAATTATGTTAGTTTAATCGCTAAATAAGGTTAGTTTTAGATAAGTTGAATTAGGTTAGTTTCAGATAATTAAACAAAATAATGTTCGTTTTTAGAAAAATAATTCGAAATAGTAAGTATATATATATTAATATAAAAGATCGAAATGTAAAAATCACTACGTCCAAAATCTTCGCTTTAACTCGTGTAAAACGGCTCGAAGGTACGGCGGTGTCAACGTACAGCGCCGCCTACCAAAGTTAACCTTTTCTGGGAACTCGTGTAAAACGGCTCGAAGGTACGGCGGTGTCAACGTACAGCGCCGCCTACCAAAGTTAACCTTTTCTGGGAACTCACCAGGTTATATTATTTTTCGAATTGTAGATTGAATTATTACTTTTATTCTATCTTTTATAAGTGTTTGTTATAGTTTTTCATTTGAATTTAGCACAATTTTTGTATCTGGTTATCTTTTTTGGCATCTTTTCATCTCTCTTTGGCATCTTTTTTTTTCTCATTAATAAGACCTAATCCAAATAATTTAATAGTGTGTGCCGTTTTTTTTTATTAAATTATTTGGATTAGGTCTTATTTTCTTTTATTAATTTGTTATAGTTTTTCATTTGAATTTAGCTCCATTTTTGTGTCTGTCTTTTTTTTTCTTCTCATAAATAGGCTGATGCTGTATTTGTGTACTCAATTGTTGCTTTTTGTGTCTGGTTTCTTTTTTGCAGTATTTTTTTGGAATCCTTTTTTTTTTCATCAATTGTTTCCTCACATGCTTGGAATTTTCTTTTTATGCCTGTCCTGGCTTTCAGTTTTATAGTTTTCCTCTGCTTTGGATACCAACTTTCGCTTCATTCTAGAGAGGCTTTATGTTTCACTAAGGTTGGCTTTTGCTATGACTATAAAGAGGGCTCAAGGCCAAACCTTTGCTACAAGAGCCTGGGTTTACGCACAGACGACTTTATGTGACTTTTGCAAGTGTGCGAACTTTGGATAGCATACATGTAAAGTTGAACCCAAGTATATATAAAATGTAGTTTTTAATGAGGTCATTTAAATGAATTCATTCCTTTTATATGTAGTCTTATCTGTGATATAGTAGTATTGTTTGCAATTTTATTTGCTGATTTGTGTCTTTTTTTTTTACTCAAAATATATATTTTTAAACTCTTGAATTACAGTTTTTTATATGATAGGCTGTAGGTCAGGACAACAAAACATGGTCGAATTATCGAGAGTGTCGAATTACAGTTTTTTTATATGCTAGGCTGTAGGTCAGGACAACAAAACATGGTCGAATTATCGAGAGTGTCTAATTACAGTTTTTTATATGATAGGCTGTAGGTCAGGACAACAAAACATGGTCGAATTATCAATAGTGTCAAATTAAATTTGTTATTTAATAGGCTGTAGGTAAGGACGACAAAACTTGGTCGAATTATCGAGGTTTTATTTTTATATATAAAACTAGCCGAGTGATCTTTTTTGGCATCTTTTCATCTCTCTTTGGCATCTTTTTTTTTCTCATTAATAAGACCTAATCCAAATAATTTAATAGTGTGTGCCGTTTTTTTTTATTAAATTATTTGGATTAGGTCTTATTTTCTTTTATTAATTTGTTATAGTTTTTCATTTGAATTTAGCTCCATTTTTGTGTCTGTCTTTTTTTTTTCTTCTCATAAATAGGCTGATGCTGTATTTGTGTACTCAATTGTTGCTTTTTGTGTCTGGTTTCTTTTTTGCAGTATTTTTTTGGAATCCTTTTTTTTTTTCATCAATTGTTTCCTCACATGCTTGGAATTTTCTTTTTATGCCTGTCCTGGCTTTCAGTTTTATAGTTTTCCTCTGCTTTGGATACCAACTTTCGCTTCATTCTAGAGAGGCTTTATGTTTCACTAAGGTTGGCTTTTGCTATGACTATAAAGAGGGCTCAAGGCCAAACCTTTGCTACAAGAGCCTGGGTTTACGCACAGACGACTTTATGTGACTTTTGCAAGTGTGCGAACTTTGGATAGCATACATGTAAAGTTGAACCCAAGTATATATAAAATGTAGTTTTTAATGAGGTCATTTAAATGAATTCATTCCTTTTATATGTAGTCTTATCTGTGATATAGTAGTATTGTTTGCAATTTTATTTGCTGATTTGTGTCTTTTTTTTTTTACTCAAAATATATATTTTTAAACTCTTGAATTACAGTTTTTATATGATAGGCTGTAGGTCAGGACAACAAAACATGGTCGAATTATCGAGAGTGTCGAATTACAGTTTTTTTATATGCTAGGCTGTAGGTCAGGACAACAAAACATGGTCGAATTATCGAGAGTGTCTAATTACAGTTTTTTATATGATAGGCTGTAGGTCAGGACAACAAAACATGGTCGAATTATCTATAGTGTCAAATTAAATTTGTTATTTAATAGGCTGTAGGTAAGGACAACAAAACTTGGTCGAATTATCGAGGTTATATTTTTATATATAAAACTAGCCGAGTGACCCGGGCAACGCCCCGGGTTTACCCGAAGGACCCGCAGGTGAGAAACTATAGAAGAAAAATTTTAACAAATCAGAAAATGAAATTGCAATACGTGTACCATTTTCAAAGACCCTGCTTAGGATTAAAACTTCTCAGAAGCATAACAATAGTACCAACCTAGAGGTTAACTGGTGTGGATGCATTCCTCTGGGAGTAAGACTATTGAGAAATTCAGAAGAAATTCTAACACTCCAACTGTTAACACTGTGGAAACACTGACTCATGTTTGGTAAGCAATTTCAGGGAAGAAACTATAGACATTGGATTAAATAAATTATTAATTAAATTGCATTAAATAAAAATTATTAGATTTAAATAAATATTTTTAGAGTGAAAAAAAAAGAAAAAATTAACAAATTAGAAAATAAAATTTCGAAAATACAACTATATTGCAGATAAGATAAGAGGACCTTATTAAAAAATAAATAAACAAACTGTAATTCGACACTATCGATAATTCAACACTTTCGATAATTCGACACTTTCGATAATTCGACCATTTTAAAAATCAAATTTACAAGGTTGATTGTTGTTTAAATACAACTTTGATTTTGCATGCATAAACACAGGCTCTTGTAGCAAGAGCCCAAATATTATTTATAGTCATAGCAAAAGCCAACTTTAGTGAAAACTGATGCCTCTTCAGAATGAATGGAAGACTGAAATCTGAAGGAGCAGAAGATATGGGTCATCTTTACATGTATGCTATCCAATGTTCGCACACTTGAAAAAGCCACATATAAAGTTGTCCGTGCGTAAACACAGGCTCTTGTAGCCAAGGTTTGGCCTTGAGCCTTATTTATAGTTATAGCAAAAGCCAACCTTAGTGAAAACTAACGCCTCTCTAGAATGAAGCGAAGGTTGGTATCCGAAGGGGCCAAAGATATTTCAGACACTATACAGTGTGTTCAACTTTGGGCGCTGTCAGTATATGTGCTTCAAGGACATGAGAGCACATGCGCTGAAACACCATACGTGTTCCATCGCAAAGATCCTAAAGGCATTGGTGAAAGTATAAATAAATATTTTGGAAATGAAAAAAAAAATACATATATATATAAATAAATAAATTGGAATAAAAATTTACAAACTATATTTCAGAGTGGATACATATTTGAAAGGAAAAAAAATTGCAAACAACAAAACTATATTACAGATATGACATGAAAACTAACGCCTCTCTAGAATGAAGCAAAGGTTGGTATCCGAAGGGGCCAAAGATATTTCAGACACTATACAGTGTGTTCAACTTTGGGCACTGTCAGTATATGTGCTTCAAGGACATGAGAGCACATGCGCTGAAACACCATACGCGTTCCATCGCAAAGATCCTAAAGGCATTGGTGAAAGTATAAATGACCCATATCTTCTGCTCCTTCAGATTTCAGTCTTCCATTCATTCTGAAGAGGCATCAGTTTTCACTAAAGTTGGCTTTTGCTATGACTATAAATAATATTTGGGTTCTTGCTACAAGAGCCTGTGTTTATGCATGCAAAAGCAAAGTAGTATTTAAACAACAATCAACCTTGTAAATTTGATTTTTAAAATGGTCGAATTATCGAAAGTGTCGAATTATCGAAAGTGTTGAATTATCGATAGTGTCGAATTACAGTTTGTTTATTTATTTTTTAATAAGGTCCTCTTATCTTATCTGCAATATAGTTGTATTTTTCGAAATTTTATTTTCTAATTTGTTAATTTCTTTTCTTTTTTTTTCACTCTAAAAATATTTATTTAAATCTAATAATTTTTATTTAATGCAATTTAATTAATAATTTATTTAATCCAATGTCTATAGTTTCTTCCCTGAAATTGCTTACCAAACATGAGTCAGTGTTTCCACAGTGTTAACAGTTGGAGTGTTAGAATTTCTTCTGAATTTCTCAATAGTCTTACTCCCAGAGGAATGCATCCACACCAGTTAACCTCTAGGTTGGTACTATTGTTATGCTTCTGAGAAGTTTTAATCCTAAGCAGGGTCTTTGAAAATGGTACACGTATTGCAATTTCATTTTCTGATTTGTTAAAATTTTTCTTCTATAGTTTCTCACCTGCGGGTCCTTCGGGTAAACCCAGGCTCTTGTAGCAAGAGCCCAAATATTATTTATAGTCATAGCAAAAGCCAACTTTAGTGAAAACTGATGCCTCTTCAGAATGAATGGAAGACTGAAATCTGAAGGAGCAGAAGATATGGGTCATCTTTACATGTATGCTATCCAATGTTCGCACACTTGAAAAAGCCACATATAAAGTTGTCCGTGCGTAAACACAGGCTCTTGTAGCCAAGGTTTGGCCTTGAGCCTTATTTATAGTTATAGCAAAAGCCAACCTTAGTGAAAACTAACGCCTCTCTAGAATGAAGCGAAGGTTGGTATCCGAAGGGGCCAAAGATATTTCAGACACTATACAGTGTGTTCAACTTTGGGCACTGTCAGTATATGTGCTTCAAGGACATGAGAGCACATGCGCTGAAACACCATACGTGTTCCATCGCAAAGATCCTAAAGGCATTGGTGAAAGTATAAATAAATATTTTGGAAATGAAAAAAAAATACATATATATATAAGAAAATAAATTGGAATAAAAATTTACAAACTATATTTCAGAGTGGATACATATTTGAAAGGAAAAAAAATTGCAAACAACAAAACTATATTACAGATATGACATGAAAACTAACGCCTCTCTAGAATGAAGCAAAGGTTGGTATCCGAAGGGGCCAAAGATATTTCAGACACTATACAGTGTGTTCAACTTTGGGCACTGTCAGTATATGTGCTTCAAGGACATGAGAGCACATGCGCTGAAACACCATACGCGTTCCATCGCAAAGATCCTAAAGGCATTGGTGAAAGTATAAATGACCCATATCTTCTGCTCCTTCAGATTTCAGTCTTCCATTCATTCTGAAGAGGCATCAGTTTTCACTAAAGTTGGCTTTTGCTATGACTATAAATAATATTTGGGTTCTTGCTACAAGAGCCTGTGTTTATGCATGCAAAAGCAAAGTAGTATTTAAACAACAATCAACCTTGTAAATTTGATTTTTAAAATGGTCGAATTATCGAAAGTGTCGAATTATCGAAAGTGTCGAATTATCGAGTGTCGAATTACAGTTTGTTTATTTATTTTTTAATAAGGTCCTCTTATCTTATCTGCAATATAGTTGTATTTTTCGAAATTTTATTTTCTAATTTGTTAATTTCTTTTTTTTTTTTCACTCTAATAATATTTATTTAAATCTAATAATTTTTATTTAATGCAATTTAATTAATAATTTATTTAATCCAATGTCTATAGTTTCTTCCCTGAAATTGCTTACCAAACATGAGTCAGTGTTTCCACAGTGTTAACAGTTGGAGTGTTAGAATGCGGAGAAGCAAAATAACTCCCTACTGAATTTCTCAATAGTCTCACTCCCAGAGGAATGCATCCACACCAGTTAACCTCTAGGTTGGTACTATTGTTATGCTTCTGAGAAGTTTTAATCCTAAGCAGGGTCTTTGAAATGGTACACGTATGGTGATACAGTGCATGTGCTCTCATGTCCTTAAAGTAGTGTAGTTCTGTTGTTTGCAATTTCATTTTCTGATTTGTTAAAATTTTTCTTCTATAGTTTCTCACCTGCGGGTCCTTCGGGTAAACCCGGGGCGTTGCCCGGGTCACTCGGCTAGTATAAATAAATTATTAAAACTATATATTCAAATTATTCTACTTAGCTCACGAACAGCGCCCTCTATCAAAGATTAGATTAAATTATGCTGATGCAAACAAATAGATAATGCTAATAACAAACAATTTTTTTAAAAAAAATCTTATCTAAATATATATCACTCGGGTAGATATGCACACGGGTCAATCCCGGGGCGAAGCCCGGGTCACCCGTCTAGTACTTTATAATGGCAAATACCATATTTCTATAGTTATAATAATACCTTCCATTAAAGAAGATCCCCCAAAACATTATGATCAAACCGAACATTATTTTAAAATATTGATGGCAATCTAGTATATTACATCCGTTATGAAGGAAAGCTTAACACGAAGTCTCCAGTGTCCTCACCTTTTAAAAGGATGAAGGTTGGTCGCTGAGGCGTCGTACAATAAATTGATGAGTCTCTAATTAATTCTTATCAAAATGTGTTATGTAAACCAGAATGTCACTTGATGAGTCATTAACAGATCAAATTGGAGAATATTTATGTCCATGTAGTCACCAAAAGACGAACTCGACTTAATGAACTCTAAAAATAACGTATCTTCTAAGTTATGTAAAGTTTTTAACTATGTAAACTTTCACCCAACGAGTAAGGAAGACGTCGGTTAAAATGATAAGTCATACATACAAGAGAACGTTGTAGCTGTTGGGAATTGTATAAAAGACCTAAAATATTGTATCATAATTTTAAAATCTGAAATATTAGCAATACTTTTATTAAGTAACGAGAAGTCAATCTTTCAAGCATTCTTAAAGTTTCTAACTTCTTCTTTCTTATATCCACTCAATCATATTAAGGTATCAAGGGGTCGGTGGAAGGATGGTCTAAACCGTTGGTTTTCGACCGCTACGACCCGGGTTCGATTCCCGCATTGGGCACTTTTTTATGTTTAAAAAAAATGCTCCAATGGCCCCCGATTCTTGAAAAATTCCAACCCCACCAGCGAGTGCAAGTAACCAAACGGGGCTCTGGCACATTTGTAGGTGCAAAGTCGTACTGCTTTTCACATGTGTAGACATA
The DNA here is from genome assembly GCA_030710605.1 of Cordylochernes scorpioides. Taxonomy (NCBI): domain Eukaryota; kingdom Metazoa; phylum Arthropoda; class Arachnida; order Pseudoscorpiones; family Chernetidae; genus Cordylochernes; species Cordylochernes scorpioides. The sequence goes on along the minus strand of CP092876.1, from coordinate 2,813,893 downwards.
TGGTGCACTTACAGTAAAAGCAGTCACCTACTTCTACCCACCATGATTTTCATGGCCTGTACCACGTGTACTAGGGATAAGCAAAAAAAAATTATCAAGCCTGTAGAGCTTTGTGATGGTGTTTTGACAACCGTTATAACTGGGTGAAGTAGAATGCCTCTGTATTTGTTATTAAGATTGGGAACATGGTTGTAAGTTGATACCTTGGTGTGATAAATATTGGATGAATTGGACTGTCGTGTTGCCAGGTACATGTACTGGACGGACTGGGGCAACCAGCCAATGATCGAGCGGGCCGGGATGGACGGTCGAGGCCGCCGGGCCGTGGTGAGCGAGCAACTGGGATGGCCCAACGGCCTGACTGTAGACGGTGGCCGCTTGCTGTGGGCCGACGCCCGCACCCATGTCATCGAGACTGCCGACCTGGAGGGCCGAGGTCGACGTATTCTTATCCTGGACGTAGCCCGACCGTACGGGCTGACAGTCACAGCGGCTCACGTGTACTGGACAGACTGGGAGGCCCGTGGTCTACTGCGAGCTGACAGGCTGTCGGGACAGGGTGTGGAGACGGTACGACCAAACCTGGCAGGACTCATGGACATCCGGGCTGTAGTACGAGGTCTCGCTGAGGCCAACGTCTGCGGGGAGAACAATGGCGGCTGCAGCCATCTCTGTCTACGTACCCCCGCTGGACATCGCTGCCTCTGCCCCACGGGACTCAAACTCCACGCCGACAACGTCACCTGCGATCAAAGTACCATCACTCCTCCATTTTACATTAAGATCAATATCCATATTTTCGGCTACATGAACTCAGTAGAAATTAGTGTAAATATATACGGATAAAATATTACATGAGGAGATTCTTTTTCGATTTATTGCGAGCTTTCGAACCTTTCGGTTCTTCTACAGGCATGTATAGCATGAATATACTAACAAAGGTTCGAAAGCTCGTAATAAATCTAAAAAGAAGCTCCTCGTGTAATCTTTTATCCGTATATATTTAAAATAAATATCCATAGTTCAGAATTCATTAATATTGAAACGTTCCTTTTGGATCTTGAGTCTTATACTCCTGGTAGGGCAACTCTAGGCATCAATCCTAACCTACTAAGCTCAGCTAAATATTAACAGGCAAAATCGTCCTTACTACGATGGATTTTTATTATATCCATATGTGTAATTCAACAACAACAAAAGCCTTTATTTAAGGCGTTCCGCCCCACATAGGATTCGCCGTATTTACACATCAACAAGAAGAGAGGGAAGAGGAATCATTTACAACAAAATAAAGTTTGTCTCACATTCAGTTACCTATTTACAGATAGGTCATCCTCCAGTATCCTTTGCCCTGCATTCTTTCTCATGCGCCCATCTTTTGTGCAGAACTTAAAGTATCTAACAATCAGTAATTCATCATCCAGAGCTGAAGAAAGATGCGATGGCATCTAAATTGACCAAAGTTAGGACTTGGGAAAATTTCAGTACGTTTTTCCATATGTGTAATTCTACTATCTTAGAATCTTATTATGAAAAAGGCAACTTCCAGTTGCACGATAAGGAGATGCCTTTTTCATAATTTATGGACCTTATCCCAATACAATATCACATTTGTACTATTTTTTCACATTAGAATCTTATGTTACTTTTAAATACCATAACCAAGCTTCCATTCTCAAGTACTGCATATAAAATCTGAATCGTCCATTGAAGCAATATAGCTCTAAAAAGCAGTCTGGTAGATTAAATTGACGAAACCGCTGTGAGGGTTCACCACTGATGAACCAAACCCTACCAATATGTTTTAAACGCAGTAAGAACAGAGTTGAAAGTTAGTTCTATTTTTAAAAGAAAAAAATTTCGTGTTTAAAGTGGTTTTATTCCTTACATTTTCTCTATTCTGGATATGACAGTAGAGCTACCTCCCTGTAAAGGACAACACCTAGTTGCAGAGCCAAAGTGTCCTATAGGGAGAGGTGTCTTTTTACTGGAGATTTTCTAAAAAGTAAAAATGGTAATTCTGTCGATGAAAATTCTGTCGTTTGTAGAGAGGTGTCCTCTCATTGAGTAGGTTCTACTGTAAAGAGGTGTCCTCTAGCGCGAGTGTCCTCTCATTGAGTAGGTTCTACTGTATTGTTCTTTATAGATAGGTGTTCTCTAGCGAGAGTGTCCTCTCATGGAATAGGTTCCACTGTAGAGAGGTGTCCTCTAGCGAGAGTGCCCTCTTATGAGTAGGTTCTACTGCAAGCATGTCAAACTCAAATCCTAACACGGGCCAAATAAAAAAAGTAATAAGATTATGTGGGCCGCAAAAAAAGAAACAAGTAATTAAAATTTTATAGTAACATTTATGTAGGTTTATTTTTAAAAATACTAATAAGAAAAAAGAAAGTAAAGTTAATATTTTCTCCCTGATATTTGGCATCTCTTTTCTGCTACCATCTTTCCTACTTCGGGGGAAATCTTGTTCGCAGTGATTAATTTTAAAACTGACCCAAGGTGAACGTCAGTAATTCTCGATCTGATTGGAGACTTATTTCCTTTCATAAGTGAAAATAACTGCTCGCACCGATAAGTACTTCCAAACATGGACATAATTTCATATGCTAATTTTTGAGTGTTTTCAAATCTGGCTGGCAAATATTTGTAAAATTCAGAAACGCTAACTTCAATGAATTTTGCCTTTAAATCTGAATCGCACTGGATATTTATTACCTCCATTTGCATATGATTAGGTACTGATTATATATTTATCGAGAAAATCGAAGAAAACAAAGTAAACTTGCCTTCCAAAGATTTGAAATCAGAAAACCTTGTTTCAAATTCATTTCTAAGACTTAAAATATTTTCCGCATATTTTTGATACGATGCAGTTTCACCTAAACTTGATTTATACATGTTGCAGGTCGTAAAGTGCATTAAATCTTCGTTTTTCAACTGCTTTTCCCAAATAACTAGCTTACATTTGAATGCATTAACTTGGTCACACATGTTGGTAATGATCTGATCCTTTCCTTGCAGTTTCAAATTTAAATCCAACAAGTGTTTTGTTATGTCAACCATGAAGGAAAAATCTTGCAACCATACTTGATCAGAAAACAAAGTGATGTCTTGATTCTTGGTTATTAAAAACTGACATATTTCTTCTTTCAAGTCCCAAAATTGTTTGAGAACCTTGGAGCATGATAGCCAACGTACCTCGGTATAGTATGATAAACCTGAATATTCGCTTTCTAATTCAGTTAAGAACAGAGAGAACTGTCGCTGATTTAAACCTCGAGATCTTATGAAATTGATGAATTATTTGATAGGTGTCAACACATTTTCCATTTTTATTACCTTCGTACATAATACTTCCTGATGTATAATGCAATGCGTATGATGAATATTGGAACCATCAGAAATTTCACTTAGTTTTTTTCGCAGTAATGCTACGAAACCGTTGGTTTTTCCAGTCATTGAAGGAGCTCCATCTGTTGCTACAGAAGTCAATTTTGATTGAGGTAAATTGTATTTTTGCAGAAGATCATAAACGCAATTAAATATATCTTCTCCTGTAGTAGTGCCATGCATCGGTACTAGTTCCAATAATTCCTCAAAAATGTTGAAATCCGTGTCGCAAGCTCGAAAAAAAACAGCTAACTGAGCTACGCCCCTAATGTCCGTACTCTCATCACAGGCAATGGAAAATGCTTCGAAACAAGATGATTTTTCTTTTATCTGATCATTTAAATTTCTGGCCATATCAGTAACTCTTTCCACAACGGTATTTCGAGACAAAGATATTGCTTGAAACGTCTTCACACTTCCAGGACAAACAATTTCTGCAGCTTTAATTAAACATTCCTTGATGAAATCACCTTCAGTAAAAGGTTTTGAGTGTTTATCTATCATCTCCGATAAAACGTAGCTTGCATGCACCGCCGCTTCACTCTCTTGTGATACTTTAGTAAACATAAAATGTTGTTTTTTCATTCCCAACTTGAACTCTTTTAACTTTTCTTGTCTCATTAAACCTTCGTAGGTATCATTTTGATTTATGTTGTTCATAATGACGTTTAATGTTATATAATTTTGGTACACTAATAGCATTATTACATATCAAGCAGATGATTTTATCTTTTACTTCAGAGCAAAAATACTCTAATTCCCACTTTTCTTGAAAATTCCTATGTTCGTCAGCAATTTTTCGTTTAGTTTTACTACCACTTGGTTTTGATGAAGACATATTGAATACAAAGGTCTGAAAAAAAAATTAGTAATCGCTAACACAAAATAATAAAACGTTTTAATTAATATTTTTAAAATTTTTTAAAAATTAATATTTTTTAACTTACCAGACACAGAATAACTGCACAAATTATTGAACGTAACTTAAAAAAAAAAAATTTTCTAGTACTCTGAAAGAATATTTTCTTTAAACTTTAAGGCACACAATACTTATGGCGATGTACATACGTTATGTATGTAGGTATAATATTATCAAAACTTACGACTTATGTATGGCGACCAGTGGTTCGTTATTAATAAATAAATTATGTATAAACACAAGGTAATAAGACCAAATCCAAATAAATAAATAGTGTGTGACATTTCGGTAACAGCGTTGTTACCATCTTCAGACAAAAGTACTGAATGAGAGAATTTTACCACAGCAAATTTTACCACTTGCTGTGGTAAAATTCTCTCATTCAGTACTTTTGTCTGAAGATGGTAACAACGCTGTTACCGAAACGTCACACACTATTTATTTATTTGGATTTGGTCTTATTACCTTGTGTTTATAATCTACAATCCAAATTGTGCCTCATCAAAATTATGTATAATTACAATTTTTAAAAATTAGGCTACAAATTTTTATTAATTTTTTTTTTATTTATAATTTTTTTTAATTAAAATATATTGCCTGGTGGGCCGCAAATTTATTCGTTGTGGGCCGCATGAGGCCCGCGGGCCGCGAGTTTGACATGCTTGTTCTACTGTATTGTTCTTTATAGACCTCCATATGTTTTCTCTAGCGAGTGTGTCCTGTCATGTAGTAGGTTCTACTGTAGAGAGTCCTCTAGCGAGAGTGCCCTCTCATGGAGTATGTTCTACTGTATATAACTCTATATTCACACACAAAAACATCATAGATACCCAACGTCGCTATTATTCCCGTGACGTTGCACGCAGGTCCATCCGCCTTCGTGGTGGTGTCGAGCCGGAGCAGTGTGCGGACCATCTCGCTGGACACGGCGGACCACACGGACGTCTTCATGACACTGCCGGATCTCTACAATGTCGCGGCGCTGGACTACGACATCCGTTCTAGCCGCCTCTTCTTCTCCGACATCAAACTGGACCTCATACGGTAGGTGTTCTGACATGGCCTGTGGATTTACTGGGGTCATCTCTGTAAAGGTCGGTGGACGAGTGGGTGTAAACTGCAGATTTTCGAAAGTCACCACCTGGATAGAATCCCGTGTTGGACACCCCTCTGTAAAAGACAACACCTAGTGGCAGATCCAAAATGTCCTTTAGAGAGAGGTGCCCTTTTACCGTAGAAAACACAACTGATTAGTAAACATGATAAATTTTATTAATAAAAGACAATTCGCTGAGGGAAAAGTTTCTTTTATGTATATCGGCAATACAAGCTTTCGGGCTCAACAGCCCTTAGACGGGTATAACTACGCTACTGAAGTTTTTCCAATCTAATCTATATATATATATGTTATATTAAAATATTTCATTTAAAATTATGTTATATTAAAGTATTATTTTATTTTAAAATTATATTTCATAGATAAAATACTCTTCTAAAATCGACCGCCAGAGGTCACTCTTCCCGTATAAAAACTCATTGTTGTTGTTCCCCGTAGGCCTGTTCTTCCCCGCTCGTTGGCCCCTTCCCCGCTGGTCATGAATCCTGCCAAGAAGAAAAAGAAGGCCTACAAGCCTACAACCCGCATCGTGAACGTCGCCGACCTGGAGAGGGAAGATGAAATGGTGATCTCACGCAACTGCAGCATCCTGAGCTCCATTGGCCATCCTGCCCTGAAATCCCTGCATGAGGACCTGATCCGCTACATCGCCTCGCGGACTGAAATGATCAAGGCCCTCGCTACCAATGTAGAGAACCTCACTGACACCCTCGAGTCCTTCGCAGAGTTGGACGAAATTGAGGAGGCCAACAAGCCCAAGACTGCTTGCCGCGGCACTCAAACCTGCCCTGCTCCTTCCTGCAATGAAACCAGCTCCCAGACTGACCCAATCAAGCCCGCCACTCCTGCTCCTGCTGCTCTCCCTGCCAAGAAGCCTGCCTCCACCCTGCCTGCTCCTGCTCCAACCAAAAGGAAGCAGTCTGAAGCTCCCAACCCGCCTGCAAAGAGGACAAACCTGAATGGTCCTTCAAAACCTGTGCCTTCCCACGTCTCCAAGCCTGCGGCCGCCCAAGTGATCCTTCATGGAGAAAAATCGGCGGCCCACACAGTGGTCATCTCAGATGACCCACAGGCTGACCCAAGGGAGATGCTGAAAACAGTCCGCGCTGCTCACACTCTCCCCCAAGGCGTTTGGGCCTCCCTGCGCACCAAGGGGAAGCTGGTCCTCCATTCCAGCAATCCTGACACCATCCCTGAGATTACAACCTCCCTGGCCAGCAAGTTGAATGGAATGAAGGTCCGCCAGCAGAAGGAGATCCTGCCACGGATCTGCCTCTTCAAAGTGGATGAGGAGACATCCAACTCCACAATTGAGGAGACCTTCCTGGAAACCGCTGCTGTTAGAAAACTTCCTGGAGACAAGGTGGTGCGCGTGGCGCACCGTTCTGCACCCAGAAACGGGACCTGCACCGCCTTCATCGAGGTGGACCTCAAGACCTTTAGAGCCCTGGGCGTTCGCGGGAGGATCGTGGTGGATGGAGTAATCCTCAACTTCGAGGAGTCCTTCCGCGCCCCGCGTCTGCTTCCGCTGTTGTGGCTTCGGCCACAACTCTGCCCAATGCACCAGAGCTCCTAAGTGCTTCCACTGCGGTGAAGACGGCCATGAAGGCCGAACCTGCCCATCCATTGCTGACCAGCGCACCTCCAAATGTGCCAACTGCTGCTCCCAGGGCCTTCCTGACAAGCACGAGGCGAGAGCCTCAAGCTGCCCCATCCTGAAGTCTAGGGCCCTCAAGTTCTAGGCTTCAAGGACCTTCTGCCTCCATTTCCATCTGCCACTTCTCCTGGATTCCTGGCTTATTCAACGCACCCGCCTCACTGCACCCTGGCGCTATTCCCCTGCTTGCCCAACGTTTCCACCACCCCTGCGAGACATCTCCTGCTTCCACATCCTAGGGTCCCTTGCCACCTGACATCGATTTTGGGCTCAAAAATCATAACTTTTGGTTAGTAGCCCGTAAATAAAGATATTTTCTTCTTCCCCGTAGGCCGACCCAAAACTTTGTAATTATGTAAATAATATTTTCATTTTATTTATTCTTACGCCTTAAGCCAGGCAGTACTTGTACAAAATTATGTTTTTAATATGAATTCATTTCTCAGCTCAATAAAGCAATATCTGATCAAAACCATTATTCTTTCAATATTATAGCCACGACTGCACCACCATTACAATAATCCTCAACATGAATCAAATATCAAGCAGAAACTCAAAAATCTTTTTTTAAAATTAATATAATATATATATATATATATATACACTAGCCGAATGACCCGGGCAACGCCCGGGTTTTACCCGATTAAATGCTTTTATTCGAATACTATTCGTTACAATTATAAATTGGCGCCGTGGATGTCATTCTTGTATAATATATAAATGAGTTTTAAAAATTGTAAAAAAAAAAATGCATCGGCCGGGAATCGAACCCGGGCCGCCCGCGTGGCAGGCGAGCATTTTACCACTGAACCACCGATGGTTATGAGAAATGGCCATATTTGGGTATTTATTCCATTCACAAAGCAAACGGTGACAGAATTGATTAAGAATTGTTGCTTGATTATGACGCTGATAACTGTATATATTAATACAACGAAGCAGGAAATATAAGACAGATATGCAAAAACTGATTTACATAGTAGAGTTTAAAAAAAAAAGAATAAATTTGAAAAATAAAATGATAAATGTTGTTAATATTATAATCCCTTCGGTAAAATTATGAATAAAATTCGCTGAGGGAAGAGTTTGTTTTTATATACAGTAGACTCTCCCCTATAACGCGAGTTTTTACAACGCGATAAAAAAAATTGCGACAAATTTATTTATACAACGCGAATTTTCGTACAACGCGATATTTGTCACTAACAATTTACCCTAACAACATTCGCGTTATACAAGTTTTATTTCGTACAACGCGAATTCCTATAACGTGATTTCATACAACACGGAACACATTAATCGCGTTATAGGAGAGTTTACTGTATAACATAATACAAGCTTTCGGACGTAACAGTTCTTCGACAGCTATAATTACTAAAATTTTAGTATCGTAGTTATGCCAGTCGAAGTGCTGTTGAGCTCTTGTATTGCCGTTATATAAAAAGAAATTCTTCCCTCAGCGAATTTTCTTTTATGATAAAATTTTAGTGATTAAAGTGTACTTTTGTAGAGAGGTGTCCTCTCATGGATATATATTTGACTTTACTAGAATTTTATTCTGTCGTACATGCTGGGAGAGCTAAACTGACATGCTCAATTTGTTGGAGGGGAAAAGTCTCCAGTAACACGATCTCAAAAAAAATATTTATAAAATGAAATGGCTTGAAATTAGGCTTTAGAAGTTTTTTTCCCCTGTGTAACGTCCTCGTATTTGTTGGTTGACGTTAATCAGCAAGAAGTACTTGGAAGTTTAAAAAGAAAAGTATTTATTTCTTTTAGGCTAACATCAGATATAATATATTAATTATCAGACATAAGTTTACATGTGCATATGTCATAATATTACCCTTCCAGGAATAATAAAGTAAATCTACAGTCGACCAGAGAGAGACGTAGGGAGGAGGATGTAAAGGCCGGTCACTTGATATATCAGTCACATTCCAAGGGGGCCATTTTCGTAGTACCTCAGAACTATTTTTGGACAGTCGGGGGGTGGTGGCGACACAAACGGTCGTTCAGCGGTGGCATCCCCTCGCGCTCCTCTCTCTCGCTGGTTGCCTGGGTTATTCCTCTACCAACTCGTCGTGTGATTATTTCTCTTTCCCCACCACATTATTATCACTATGTGCTCACTGATAATTTACTATATAGGTATGCCAGCTGCCGTTACACCCTGAGGAAGGTTGGTCGCTGGCAAACACGTCGAGATAATAAGGAAGACTTATAGACCAAAACATTGCTAAGAAGATACCAAAGGTAAAAGCGACGGTTTTCTATATTGAGGTACCTCTTCAATAGAGAAACCCGTCGCTATTGTAAAACGTTGATCTCTTCTTAGCAATGATATACTGCGGTTCCTCCTGTTGTAATTTGTATCAGACCATAACAATGTCGAGTGTTCTGTACAATAGAGATGTTCAGACGGTCCTCTCGGTGTGTCCACAGGAGCTGCAGTCTGAACGGTAGCGTGGCCAGTCAGACCTCCGTGGTGGTGGGTGCGGGGCTCCATACCGCCAGCGGGGTGGCCGTGGACTGGGTAGCCGGCAATCTCTACTGGACCGACACGGGGCGGGACGTGGTGGAAGTGGCCCGTCTGGACGGCTCGAGCCGCAAGTCGCTCGTGACCCTCGACCTGGACGAGCCACGCGCCCTGGCCGTACTACCTCCCCGCGGCATGCTCTTCTGGACTGACTGGGGATCTCTGCCCAAGATCGAACGTGCCTGGTTGGACGGCTCATCACGTCGCGTGCTGGTAGCCTCCGATCTCGGCTGGCCCAACGGTCTCGCCGTAAGTTACCTCTCGCTATGTAACTCTCGACAACTT
>CP092876.1:2764124-2803886 GCA_030710605.1 Cordylochernes scorpioides | reverse complement strand
TCCAAACATGATGGTTCTTCTCTCAATCATCTCCAGTAGACCGTGTCATTCCTCAATCATTTTAGGACATCATTGTAGCTCAGTCCACAGCATTCTCATCATTCTACCAAGAACTATAAGAAGCTATCCAGGTTGCGATTGCTTGCTCAAACTTTAGAAGAAACCAAATACTATCACAGAGCACAAACAGAACCAGTAATACTGCTGTAGAAAACACTACATACAACCAACATTCTAATTTGAGTCAAAAGGCGATCCATTAATTAAGATTATATAAAAGGGCGTACCCGGATCTCGAAATATTTCGAGAGATTGCTCCCTCTTTATCGTGCAATAAATTGATAAAGAGGGAGCAATCTCTCAAAATATTTTAAGAAAAAAAAAATTTTTTTTTTTCCTTTACAGATCCAGGTACGCCCTTTTATACAACACTCTAATGTTGAAAAAAGTGTAAATTAAGATTAAAATGAGTACTATAGGTATAACCAACAATTAAATAAATCTTTTATTGTCTCTATAAATAAATATAAATTTCTCATCATTTAGCACCATATGTAACTTTACCATTTCTAATGCGACAAGAATTATCTTCATAAGACAACAAAAATATCTATTTTAATTAGTCTCTCATGGGAGGTTCTAACTGAGTACCATGTTAACTTAGGACTGGTCCACAGAATTCTCATCAATCAGCACCACATGTAACTTTGCCATTTCTAATGTGACATGAGCTATCTTTATAAGACACCAAAAATATCCATTTTAATGAGTAGTCTCTCATGGGAGGTTCTAACTGAGTACCATGTTAACTTAGGACTGGTCCACAGAATTCTCATCAATCAGCACCACATGTAACTTTACCATTTCTAATGTGACAAGAATTATCTTCATAAGACAACAAAAATATCCATTTTAATGAGTAGTCTCTCATGGGAGGTTCTAACTGAGTACCATGTTAACTTAGGACTGGTCAACAGAATTCACATCAATCAGCACCACATGTAACTTTACCATTTCTAATGTGACAAGAATTATCTTCATAAGACAACAAAAATATCCATTTTAATGAGTAGTCTCTCATGGGAGGTTCTACCTGAGTACCATGTTAACTTAGGACTGGTCCACAGAATTCTCATCAATCAGCACCACATGTAACTTTACCATTTCTAATGTGACAAGAATTATCTTCATAAGACACCAAAAATATCCATTTTAATGAGTAGTCTCTCATGGGAGGTTCTACCTGAGTACCATGTTAACTTAGGACTGGTCCACAGCATTCTCATCAATCAGCACCATATGTAACTTTACCATTTCTAATGTGACAAGAATAATTTTTATAAGACACCAAAAATATCCATTTTAATGAGTAGTCTCTCATGGGAGGTTCTAACTGAGTACCATGTTAACTTAGGACCATACACTTCTCACCATGACATTATCTTATGTTGAACTTCTCCCCTCAAAGATAGCATCAGTGGACGAGTGATCTAAACCATTGGTTTTCGACCACTATGACACAATATTGAATCCCTTATTGGGCACTTTATTCTAATTTAAAAAAAAAAATGCTTCAAATGGGCCCCAGATTTTTACAATAGTCCAAAAGCAGGTTTTACTGTAATAGCTGCCCCATGTAGAATTCCCTTATGTTTTACTTGTAATCTTATATCTTTATAACCAAGAATGACTGCTGAGCAAGGCAGTTTCCTAAGATTTAACTTATCCCTTGCCATTTTAGACAATTTGATTGAAACTTTACTCCTTACATTTAGATATGATGTGTAAAAAAAAAATGCTCCAATGTCCCCCGATTCTTACAAAAGTCCTCCCCCACCAAGCGAGTGCAAGTAACCAAACGGGGCTCTGGCACATTTGTAAATGCAAAGTCGAACTACTTTTCACATGTGTAGATGTGTGGTGCACTTACTGTAAAAGTAGTGGCTAACTTCTACCCACCATGATCATCATGGCCTGTACCACGTGTACTAGGGATAAGCAAAAAAACTTGTAATTTTAGATCTTTATAACCACAAAAATGACTGCCAAGCAAGGCAGTTTCTTACGATTTTACATATCCTGTTTCATTTTAGACAATTTTATTGAAATTTCCATTTAGATATGATGTGTAATCTTTACACAAGAGGATAAGAAACAATAACAAGCACATGGTCACCACAGCAAATGTCAAGTACATGCTCGAGGAGCATGAACTCATGGAATTTGTGTAATCTTTACACAAGGGGATAAGAAACAATAACAACAGCACATGGCCACCACAGCAAATGTCCAGTACAGACATCTAACCCTACGCTGGCTGTGCAGGAAGAGGAGAGTACGCGAAGCCAGAGCAGCAAGCGCTACTCTTACCTTCAGTAATCCCACCTACAGCACCAAGCAGTTAGAAGCCTTGGTCGCGCGTAAGCTGCTCCCACCTGCGCGGTCCCTAGAGACAGACATCTAACTGCCATCTTGTGACATATCTCGATGCTGCCAACGACAACTTTGCTCAACCCCCTTACCTTCGGTTTGTTTCCTAGAGAATTTAGCCATTAACGTGCCTTCTTTCCTAGCCAGACAGACTCTTTGATTTGCATACCTATAGAGGGCTAGAGGAAAAAAACTTTATGCAATAATTCTTGTATACAAGATGACAAAACTTCTTGCTGCCAAATCTTAACTTTTTTAAGTTATTATTTTGTTGCTTTTTGTAAATAGTTGTTGAAAGTGTTAAAACATCATCTTAGGCCTAGTAGATGGGTTTATCACACAGCTGGTTTACACAACTTTTAGTTAACTAGAGCTCCCATGTGGGTGTGCCACTCATCTCAGTGCGTTAAGCCTTTTCAACTAAAAGAAGTGAAATTTTTTATACTTTTTTTCTGCTATATATACACTCATGGACAAAACTTAAGGAAGTTGTACCTTTTACTCATGGAGAGAAAACTTAAGGAAGTTGTACCTTTTATTCATGGAGAGAAAACTTAAGGAAGTTGTACCTTTTACTCATGGAGAAAAAACTTAAGGAAGTTGTACCTTTTACTCATGGAGAGAAAACTTAAGGAAGTTGTACCTTTTAACATGTATATCGGGATTCAGACAATAACTGAAAGATATTAGTGTCCTTTATTGAAGACCAAGTGTGAACAAAATTACCCCCGTCTTCTTCTTTAAAAAAATACAGATGACCAGAGACATCAAAGACTTTCCACTTCATTCAGTTTTGTCCGTGAGTGTATATATATATAGAAAAATCTTGATAAACTAAATCAGGGATATAGCAAAGTTTGAGAACCTAAATATAATTCCCAATATTAGTGATACCAAATAGTGAGCCAAAAGTTGGGCTTTACTATAGCAAAGTTTTATACTGTAGTTGGAAAAAAAAATAGGTTTCTCACAAAAAAGCTATTTCAGTAAAATCTTAGAAAAAACATTCTTTGCCATTAGTTTCTATGATTTTTTTTTTTTAAATCAATGTTCCTATACAATCCTGTTCTATAAAGCTAGGTAATTAAAAAAAAAACTCAAATTCCAAAGCAGCAAATTATTGAGAATGCTCAGCTAATGTTGTTGATAATTTCCAAAGTTTTCCACAGTAGAATTGCATCAACCACTGAGATGAAGTGACACACGGAGCGAGAAACCCTCCAAGAATAAGGACCGAACAACAACGGTTCCTTCATTTGTTTGTTTTTTATAAAAAACCAGTTTGTTGTACAGTCACTTGTTATTATATAAACCCAAAAAAAAACCATCATTTTATACCATCAAAAAAAAGTTTAGAGAAAGAAATAAAGATGAAAAAATTACTTCAAATAAAAAATAAAAAGTATTATATAAAAAAAAAAAGATATTTTAATTTATTTAGACACACACATGTATTATTTACACTATGGTACATACCACTTGGTTTAAAAAATAAAAAAAGAAGCCGACCCCCATCACTACAGGTAGTAGGGTCCCCTAGTCAGCCTGCGGGTGGAGTTGTTCTTGTAGGGGGTGTGTCGCCATTGCTGCTTTTTGGCGGACACTGGTCGCCCTGATGGACCTGTCAACACAATCATAGGTCAGGTACTGGTCACTTGAGCACACTTTGGGTTTGGTGTCTAATGTAAACCACTCCCAATGAAAGGCTCTTGACAATTAACAAAAGAAATCCAAGTTACTAAAAGCTACCAACACAACCACAGGTTGGTCACTTGAGCACACTTTGGGTTTGGTGTCTAATGTAAACCACTCCCAATGAAAGGCTCTTGACAATTAACAAAAGAAATCCAAGTTACTAAAAGCTACCAACACAACCACAGGTTGGTCACTTCAGTACACTTTGGATTTGGTGTCTGTAATGTAAGTCACTCGCCATGAAAGGCTCTTGACAATTAACAAAAGAAACCCAAGTTACTAAAAGCTACCAACACAACCACAGGTTGGTCACTTGAGCACACTTTGGGTTTGGTGTCTAATGTAAACCACTCCCAATGAAAGGCTCTTGACAATTAACAAAAGAAATCCAAGTTACTAAAAGCTACCAACACAACCACAGGTTGGTCACTTCAGTACACTTTGGGTTTGGTGTCTGTAATGTAAACCACTCGCCATGAAAGGCTCTTGACAATTAACAAAAGAAACCCAAGTTACTAAAAGCTACCAACACAACCACAGGTTGGTCACTTGAGCACACTTTGGGTTTGGTGTCTAATGTAAACCACTCCCAATGAAAGGCTCTTGACAATTAACAAAAGAAATCCAAGTTACTAAAAGCTACCAACACAACCACAGGTTGGTCACTTCAGTACACTTTGGGTTTGGTGTCTGTAATGTAAACCACTCGCCATGAAAGGCTCTTGACAATTAACAAAAGAAACCCAAGTTACTAAAAGCTACCAACACAACCACAGGTTGGTCACTTCAGTACACTTTGGATTTGGTGTCTGTAATGTAAACCACTCGCCATGAAAGGCTCTTGACAATTAACAAAAGAAACCCAAGTTACTAAAAGCTACCAACACAACCACAGGTTGGTCACTTGAGCACACTTTGGGTTTGGTGTCTAATGTAAACCACTCCCAATGAAAGGCTCTTGACAATTAACAAAAGAAATCCAAGTTACTAAAAGCTACCAACACAACCACAGGTTGGTCACTTCAGTACACTTTGGATTTGGTGTCTGTAATGTAAACCACTCGCCATGAAAGGCTCTTGACAATTAACAAAAGAAACCCAAGTTACTAAAAGCTACCAACACAACCACAGGTTGGTCACTTCAGTACACTTTGGATTTGGTGTCTGTAATGTAAACCACTCGCCATGAAAGGCTCTTGACAATTAACAAAAGAAATCCAAGTTACTAAAAGCTACCAACACAACCACAGGTTGGTCACTTCAGTACACTTTGGATTTGGTGTCTGTAATGTAAACCACTCGCCATGAAAGGCTCTTGACAATTAACAAAAGAAATCCAAGTTACTAAAAGCTACCAACACAACCACAGGTTGGTCACTTCAGTACACTTTGGATTTGGTGTCTGTAATGTAAACCACTCGCCATGAAAGGCTCTTGACAATTAACAAAAGAAACCCAAGTTACTAAAAGCTACCAACACAACCACAGGTTGGTCACTTCAGTACACTTTGGATTTGGTGTCTGTAATGTAAGTCACTCGCCATGAAAGGCTCTTGACAATTAACAAAAGAAACCCAAGTTACTAAAAGCTACCAACACAACCACAGGTTGGTCACTTCAGTACACTTTGGGTTTGGTGTCTGTAATGTAAACCACTCGCCATGAAAGGCTCTTGACAATTAACAAAAGAAATCCAAGTTACTAAAAGCTACCAACACAACCACAGGTTGGTCACTTCAGTACACTTTGGGTTTGGTGTCTGTAATGTAAGTCACTCGCCATGAAAGGCTCTTGACAATTAACAAAAGAAATCCAAGTTACTAAAAGCTACCAACACAACCACAGGTTGGTCACTTCAGTACACTTTGGATTTGGTGTCTGTAATGTAAGTCACTCGCCATGAAAGGCTCTTGACAATTAACAAAAGAAATCCAAGTTACTAAAAGCTACCAACACAACCACAGGTTGGTCACTTCAGTACACTTTGGGTTTGGTGTCTGTAATGTAAACCACTCGCCATGAAAGGCTCTTGACAATTAACAAAAGAAATCCAAGTTACTAAAAGCTACCAACACAACCACAGGTTGGTCACTTCAGTACACTTTGGATTTGGTGTCTGTAATGTAAACCACTCGCCATGAAAGGCTCTTGACAATTAACAAAAGAAATCCAAGTTACTAAAAGCTACCAACACAACCACAGGTTGTTCACTTCAGTACACTTTGGGTTTGGTGTCTGTAATGTAAGTCACTCGCCATGAAAGGCTCTTGACAATTAACAAAAGAAATCCAAGTTACTAAAAGCTACCAACACAACCACAGGTTGTTCACTTCAGTACACTTTGGATTTGGTGTCTGTAATGTAAACCACTCGCCATGAAAGGCTCTTGACAATTAACAAAAGAAACCCAAGTTACTAAAAGCTACCAACACAACCACAGGTTGGTCACTTCAGTACACTTTGGATTTGGTGTCTGTAATGTAAACCACTCGCCATGAAAGGCTCTTGACAATTAACAAAAGAAATCCAAGTTACTAAAAGCTACCAACACAACCACAGGTTGGTCACTTCAGTACACTTTGGATTTGGTGTCTGTAATGTAAACCACTCGCCATGAAAGGCTCTTGACAATTAACAAAAGAAACCCAAGTTACTAAAAGCTACCAACACAACCACAGGTTGGTCACTTCAGTACACTTTGGATTTGGTGTCTGTAATGTAAACCACTCGCCATGAAAGGCTCTTGACAATTAACAAAAGAAATCCAAGTTACTAAAAGCTACCAACACAACCACAGGTTGGTCACTTCAGTACACTTTGGATTTGGTGTCTGTAATGTAAACCACTCGCCATGAAAGGCTCTTGACAATTAACAAAAGAAACCCAAGTTACTAAAAGCTACCAACACAACCACAGGTTGGTCACTTCAGTACACTTTGGATTTGGTGTCTGTAATGTAAACCACTCGCCATGAAAGGCTCTTGACAATTAACAAAAGAAACCCAAGTTACTAAAAGCTACCAACACAACCACAGGTTGGTCACTTCAGTACACTTTAGGTATTTGTATTACAACTCTGTGAAAGGCACTTGCAATGAAAGGCCATTGACAAATTAATAAGATAAAACACAAGGTAATAAAACCAAATACAACTAAAACAAACTATGGATATCGCAAATCTTTCCTTTAAAAAAATGTAAACCTGAAATTAATCCCCGTTTTTATTCTATAATACAGTTAACTATGGCTATATAACGAACCATAGCTATAGTGAACCACACAGGCTTAGTCCTGTCTGATTGGGGTTCATTATAGAGGGGTTTTATTTAGAAATAGGAGATCATATATCGCTGCAACTCTTTTTATTAACGTGATTAAAGGAAGCTTTCGGGCAAGCCCTTCTTCAGCTGACTATAGTGTACAAACAAGGCAAGCGAGAGAGAGAGATTATATATCGTTTTTAAGAAGAATCTATGTAAATATAGTACAAAATATCTTAAAGAAATTTACATAATTGAATAAATATAAAGAATCAACTATAGACAGTTCAAAGGATTTAGTGGAGAGAGAAAAAAAAAATGGAATGGCTATTGGGGTTTTATTGTAAGAGTACAGTAAATCACAGCTAAAACAAACCTGGAATATAGTGAATCTTCCCTTATAATGAGAAATTATCCCCATTTTTATATTATAATACGGTAAACTATGGCTATAACAAACCATGGCTATAGTGAACCATAGGTTCAGTTACATTGGGGTTCGCTATAGAGGGATTTTATTGTATATAGTGTGTGAAGTTTCTATAACAGCATTGTTACAACACACACAAAAAATCTAAATTCTTGATAAGGCACCATTCAGTACTTTTGTCTGAAGATGGTAACAACGCTGTTACCGAAACGTCACACACTATTTATTTAGATTTGGTCTTATTACCTTATTGTATTATCTTCTTCTTTCTTATCTCCACTCAATCATATTAGGGTATCAAGTTGTGACTCTTGATGGTGTCTGTTTGACAACCATCATGACTGGGTGAAGTAGAATGTGTCTGCCTTTGTCATTAAGACTGGGAGCACTACTCAGTAGCAGGCCACTGACTTAGCTCCAAAAGAAATGGCCGCCTCTGACATGAGGAACATATGCCATGTGCAGCCGCTCCTAACATGGAGTACAGACATCCTGTATCTCTGGATCAGGAGCCCTTACAGGGTACTATTAGCCGGGCCAGCTGAGCCCAGGTTTGTTAGTGAGCTTGTTACTGCTCCCCCTCCTCCTCTTTCATCCGGGCTTGGGACTGGCAAAGGCGGAGTTTTATTATACAGTGAACTATGACTATAGTGAACCATAGGTTCAGTTCCATTGGGGTTTGCTTGATATGCAGGAAAACTAAGACAATTAAACTTGTTAACAGAATGGTCTGTGTAAATCCAAGGCAGCATTGTTACCGTCATCAGAAAAAAAAAAAGTACTAAATGATGGTAACAATGCTGTTACAGAAATGTCACACACTATCTATTTAGATCCTGTGTTGTGTTTCTAATCTATAAAATATTAATTATACCTAATCAATTAACAAAAAGAGTAAAAGGTGACACCACAACTTATTTTACTAAAAATGTAAACAGTAGAACTGGGGTTCTTTGGAAGACAGAAAAAAAAAAATTGAAGCTTCTTTTTTCTTTTTATGTAGACATGTAGAATGTTACTCAAGAGTGCCACATGGAATGATAGAAGGTTCAATGTTTCAATATTAACACTTAAAGCCCGGCGGACGTATATTTACGTCCGCCCTAACAATGCTGGCATTGTTAGGGCGGATGTAAATATACGTCCGCCGGGCTTTAAGTGTTAAATGAAATTAATCCTGTAAAACAACATTTGAAAATTATCCCGCATGTGTTTCTTTTGAACGAAAAATCTAAATTTAAGGGGAGAAATAACGATTATTTCTAACCTTAGGGATGAAGTATGAAAGGATGAATTGTGAAGAGTAATGATAAACGGAAAAATAAAAGCGTCCAGGGATGGATTTTTTCCGTTTATCATTACTCTTCAAAATTCATCCTTTCATACTTCATCTCTAAGGTTAGAAATGATTATTATTTCTTCTTAAATTTTGATTTTTCGTTCAAAAAAAACACATGCTGGATAATTTTCAAATGTCGTTTTACAATCACAAGCCGCATTATATTGTATTAGAAATTAATCCTTTTAAATCCCCCCTAGAATCCAGACACAGATTAAATACCCCTCTAGACACCTTACCTGTGTAGATGGGCCTATGGATCTTAGCCACAACTTCCTTTTTGACTGCCGGACTCTTAAGGACCTGGGCGAAGGTCCGGGGTGGGATGTTCTGGTCTGCACCCGGTCCTGGATAGCATCAGATGTAACCACGGTAGAGAAAACTAAGAGCTTTGAACAATCTCTACAAGCCACATGGTATCAATGTAAAAGATAAAACCCCTCTAATCCATATGTGTTGGCTTACATCAGATGCACTAAACAGGACCTATAAAAGAAATGCTCCAATGGGCTCCCCCATTTTTGCAAAAATCTAACCCCAACAGCGAGTGCAAGTAACCAAACGGGGCTCTGGAACATTTGTAAGTACAAAAGTCAAACTGCTTTTCACATGTGTAGACATGTGGTGCACTTACAATTGAAGGCAATCGCTAACTTCTACCCACTATGATTATCATGGTCTGTACTATGTGTACTAGGGATAATGAAATTAATAATTTAAAAAAAAAAAGGACCTATGGGTGAGGCCGCTGCTTATCATAAAACAGCTCAAGTAGTATGGACTCATGGAATTGGTGTAATCTTTGCAAAAAGGGATAAGAAACAACAACAACATACATAAGGTATGGAGACCAAATTCAAATTAATGAAATGTCTGTGACAGTGTTGTTACCATCATCAGACAAAAGGACTGAATCACTCAACACATTTGATATTCTTCTCACTTTAAATTCTTTTTCTTCAGCTCGTAAGAAGAACGACAAGTCTGTTACCGAAACGTCACACCCTATTTATTTGAATTTGTGGTCTTATTACCTTGTATTTATAATCTATAATCCAAATTGTGCCCTATTGAAGTTTTTCAACCTAATCCATAGTCCAGAGTAGTAAATCCACAGTGTTCAAAGATAACTGACCTAATGTCAGCATCATACTCTGGGTCTTAAATAGACAAGCCTACCAAATATCTCTGTGGCATCAACTTTATTATATTATTATAAAAATAATTAAAAAGTTAAGTTTCTCAGAGTATTAAGAACTCTTGTACAAGTGTATTTTATTATTGTATGCTGACAATAATATATATATATGATGTAATTCTACTATAGATGTGTGAAAAATTAGCAGTCGTTTGTGGCTGTCTCCACCTCAATCATCTCTCTCTTTATTTTCCAAATCTTTTATACAAAAACAAAATTTACATACATGTTAACTGCTTTAAAATTTACATATTAAAAGATTTATATTGTACAATTGAATTTAGAGATTTTGGTTTTATTTGCATACATAAAATTGAATTTAAGGAAATGAGAGGGAGATAGAAACTATGAACAAAGCTAAACTGGAAATTTACTTTCTATCATTCAAAATGTATCATATATATATATATTTAATGAGACAAAGGTCGCCTCTTCCGTCAAAATAGACGTCAAAACCAGACGCCATCTATTGACCGTCACCGCAAACTAGCGGCCTCGGGTCGGTGACAAAGCCACAACACCAGCTTTGGTAAACTGAAAAGCGTCCACCTAGAGACCATGGTTTCGGGCTAATGGCCCTCGTCAGTCTAGGGCGGACTTTATTACATGAGATCCACACGGGATCTAATGGAATCTTGACAATCTGCCAAAGAGGTGTTTAGCTTGCAAAGTGGCTGGGCCAATTCTATGGCTAAAATATAGAAGGAAATTTTTTCACTGACCAGAGGCCGCTAGTTTGCGGCGATAGTCAATAGATGCCGTCTGGTTTTGACGTCTATTTTGATGGGAGAGGCGACCTTTGTCTCTTTAGATCAATATCCCGGCAAAATTTCCTTTTATATATATACACCATATATAACCTTTTTAATTTAACTGACAATAATTTATGACAATATTCAACCAGTTTTTTCAAGGCCCATACAATTTCCCTTTTCAAATTACCTCTTTTAACTCAACCCTTATCATAATTAAGTTTTTCCCGATTCTTGCAAAAGTCCAACCCCACCAGC
Organism: Cordylochernes scorpioides; assembly: GCA_030710605.1. Taxonomy (NCBI): domain Eukaryota; kingdom Metazoa; phylum Arthropoda; class Arachnida; order Pseudoscorpiones; family Chernetidae; genus Cordylochernes; species Cordylochernes scorpioides. Next base: position 2,792,524 of record CP092876.1, on the reverse strand, counting down.
GAGTGCAAGTAACCAAACAGGGCTCTGGCACATTTGTAAGTGCAAAGTCGAACTGCTTTTCACATGTGTAGACATGTGGTGTACTTACAGTAAAAGCAGTTGCCTACTTCTACCCACTATGATTATCATGGCCTGTACTACGTGTACTAGGGATAAGCAGAAAAAAAAAAGAAAGAAAAAGAAGTTTTTCAAATTCCAAATCACAACCTATTTAGGTTAAACTACAGCCATAATTCAACACAGGACTAACATTCATAACATTTTTATTAAAAAAAGTTAAAAGCTCCAATGACCCCTGATTCTTGTAAAAGCTCAACCCCACCACGGTGAGTGCAAGAAACCAAGTGGGACTCTGACACACTTGCTAGTGCAAAAGACAAAACTGCGTTTCACATGCGTAGACATGCAGTGCACTTACAGTAAAAGCAGTCGCTTACTACTTCCCACAATGATAAACACAAGGTAATAAGACCAAATCCAAATAAATAAATAGTGTGTGACGTTTCGGTAACAATGTTGTTACCGAAACGTCCCACACTATTTATTTATTTGGTCTTATTACCTTGTGTTTATAATCTACTAGCCGAATGACCCGGGCAACGCCCGTGTTTTACCCGATTGAATGCTTTTATTCAAATACTATTTGTTACAATTATAAATTGGCGCCTTATATAAATGCATATGTTAGTTAATAACTATAGCCTATGTGCTTTATCTGTCTATGTACTGTTGGCTTCCGTAGGCGTCTCTTACTGGGAAAAAGAAAGAGAGGATTCCATTTAGTTATTAACTAATATATGCATTTATTTAAGGAGCGACCCGCTCCAACACAATAGTTACAAAAACCAAAAAGCGAGTGGGGGGGCATGATGGGGGGGGGGGGGGCAAAGGTGGTGTGATCGTAGCCAACCAATAGGAGAGCGCCATTCCAAAAAAAAAAGCAAACGGTGACAGAGATGAAGAATTAAGAACGCATGACGCTCGTAACTGTATATAGAATAATCCAAATTGTGCCTTATCATTCCCACAATGATTATCATGGCATGTACAATCTATACATGGGGTAAAGTAACAAAAAAAAAAAAAGTTACAAAGCCACATACCTTTATCTCCGGCTGCTCCATTCTCCTCAATGTTGAAAGTGGCGTTGAGATCTGTTTTCTTCTGGGATGCCAAGCCGTTGAAGGTGTCGTTGAGGCTGCGTTGGCAGGAGAGAGTGGACTCCCCGCCAGTGGAGATGTTGCGGAAGGAGACGAGAGGGGTGGCGGCAGGGCGGGGAGTGAGGGGCAGGCAACTCTCCACAGGGAGCTGCAGCAGCTTGCTCAGTCCCTCCTCCTCTCCCTTCTCCTCCGCCACCTGGTCCGCCCACACCACCTCCTTCGAGGACTCAGATGCCCTCAGCAGGGTCTCATACCGAGTCTGCAGGTCCTGGGTGAGGAACCCGTGGCCACGCAGGATCTGCTGCTGCTCTGTGTTCAGCTCAAACGACATGAGCAGCAACCTGCGCGACAGTCACTTAGAGTGGTGGTGGAACATACAAACACTACCAAAGTGATACAATAAAACCTCCCTGTAAAGGGCACCTAGTTGCAGAGCAATAGTATCCTTTATGAAGAGGTATCCTCTTACTGGAGACTTGTTAAATAGTAAAAAATGGTAATTTTGACAATGAAAACTGTCCTTTGTAGAGAGGTGTCCTCTAGCCGGAGTGTCCTCTCATGGAGGTTCTACTGTATTATACTGGGTTCAGGTTGAATAAATTATAGGAAACAAAAAAGGCAGCTCTCCTGATTGTGCACAGCTAAAGAGTCGCATGATCAAGAGATGCTTTTCTCATAACATGTTATCATTCTATATACAGTTACGAGCGTCATTCCTCATCTCCTAATCAACAATCAGTCATCAGTTTTCATCTCTGTCACCGTTTGCTTTTTTTTTGGAATGGCGCCCTCCTATTGGTTGGCTACGGTCACGCCACCATATATATATATATATACAATAGAACCTCTATGAGAGGACACCTCTCTACAAAGGAAAGTTTTTATTCGCAAAATGACCATTTTTACTACTTAGCAACTCTTCTGAAAGAGGACACCCCTCCCTAAAGGACACTTTGGCTCTGCAATTAGATGTCCTTTACAGGGAGGTAGTTCTACTGCATATATAAAGTGAAATACCATAAAAGATAAATTCCTATCAGCCTAGGTAAATAGAAACCAGGTAGAGCTGGGGAAGGTACAAAACCAGAGTGGGGGGACTTACTTTTGAGCCAACTCCAACTGCTGGCTTTGCATCAATGCCACCTGCTCCTGGTGTCTGCTCTGCAGCCGGAGCTCCTTGACATCCCCAGCTAGCTGGACTGTCCTGGCTCTCTTGGCTGGTGGCTCCAGATTCTCCAGCTCCTGTCTCAGCTCCTTCTGTTCCCCCAGCAGCTTCTGCTCCCTCAGCTGTAGGGACCGGAGGGCAGACTCCTTCTTGGCTGTACTCTGTGATCACACAAACCTCTGTGGGACCTCTCCAACACAGCAGCGATTGGCTCAGAATGTCACCTTACAGTACCACCGCTGTCTGGTGATACTCCACCCAAAAACCTAATACAGTAGAATTACATTGTCAGCGTTAAAAAGCAAGTTGAAAATACTTTTTGCTCAATATCACGCTCATTATTATTATTTTTTTTTTTTAGATTTTAATAACATGAGCATTACTAGTCATTTCTTGTTGTAATATTGTCAAAGAAATTATATGTGTTTGTAAGCAGTAGCTGAAACTATTTTTCTTTAAAAATATATATATATACAGTAGAACCTCCCTGTAAAGGATACCTTGTTGCATAGCCAAATTGTCCTTTAGAGAGAGGTGTCCTCTTACTGGAGAGTTGCTAATTAGTGGAAATGGTAATTTTGGAGATGAAAACTGTCCTTTGTAAAGAGATGTCCTATAGTGGGAGTGTCCTCTCATGGAGGTTCTACTGTATGAGGATTATTTTTTAGGTTAGCATAATATATAAGGGAAATGATAAAGCACAATTTATTACATAAAGCACCATTTATTCTTTTGTCTGATGATGGTGACAATGCTGTTGCCCGAAACATCACACACTATTAATATATTTAGATTATATTTTCTTGTAATATAAGGGAAGTTATAATCTTATATTCCCAAAGTTCATTTTGGTGATTTTTTTTTTACTTTAGAAATACAATAGAAACTCTCTTAAAGGACAACACCAAATTGCAGAGCCAAAGTGTCCTTTAGGGAGAAGTGTGTCCTCTTACTGGAGAGTTGCTATATAGTAAAAATTGTAATTTTGCAAATGAAATAACTGTCCCCTGTAGAGAGGTGACCTCTAGTGGGAGTGTCTTCTCATGGAGGGGATCTACTTCATCTATTATAGTGTTACAAACTATTTTATAAACAAATTATCTATTTTGCTTCTCTTGAAACTTCCCTCATTGTTTATCTTGTATTTTATATATTTGTCTTCTTTCTTATCTCCACTCAATCATATTAAGGTATCAAGCACAAGAAGTTGATCCACTTTGCCGTAGTGGGGGGGCCCGAGTCCGACTTCCAAGTCGTTCCGCCAAGAGATCAACACCACAGAGGTCCGTACGTCTCTTGACCTCACGGACAATACAGCAGCTACATTATGCACTCATGATTGGAGGAATCTCCAATCTACATTCTGTCACCCCGGAAGCCCTGAACTGGCTGAAGGCCTTGCCTCTCAGACTTTAATGACCGATATGTCCTCACTTCTTTTTTCTAGATTTAATTCATTTTGTCTCCTCTCTAATTGTAAATACGCTGCTGTATCACCTCATAAGCATAAATAAATAAGCACAAGAACTGGAGGATCCCACCTAAGCACAGTTGGTACAGTGGAGTGAACCCAAGAGGAACTCTGAACATCAGACAGCATCAAACAACACTAACAAGATTTAGAACAGACCATCTCAAGCCATTGAAGATGGAAAATAATAACAAAATTTATCCCACTTGCCCAAAATGTAGTTTGGTACCTGCAGCATCAGAACACATTTTGGCTTGCATTAGATATACTAAACAGGACCTTTGGGAGAGGTCGCTGCTCATCATAAAACAGCTCGAGGAGCATGAACTCATGGAATTCTTGTAATCTTTACACAAGGGGATAAGAAACAACAACAAGGTATCAAGCTTGTAAAGCTTGAGACTTTTGATGGTGTCTGCCGGGGAAGAGTAGAGCTTATCAATGGATGAGTCAATACAGTCAATAATGTGTCTTGGGGGAAAAGCCTGCAATCATTCTGGAAAGTCATTGTCTGTAGATGACCAGACTTAAGTCTGGAAATCAAAGACTGTTGTTCTCTTGGGAGGACAGAAATTTGTTCTTGCCTTAAATAAATTGCTGTATCATACTGAAGATTGTATTTCCTAATTATCTACGTTACAATATATACAATAAATGCAGTATATAAACCACAACAAAAAGGCTTTTATTAGGGCCCATTGCCCTGTATGGATTCGCCACACAACAACAAAACAATACAGTAATTCCTCTCCCTTTCCCCATGTGCACGCGAGTCTTTGTTTGAAAAGGGATTTATTTACACATCTATTCTAAAACTTTCCTCACTACCTCTTTTGTGTATGAATCTATTTACAATTGATCTGCAGTATATAAACATTTATATTATGATGCACTAGCGCACCATCTGTTATCAAATTACAAAACTATTTTAGAGGCGTAATATTCTTTTTAAAATAAAACAATTTCTACTGTCCTTACTGCAAAGGTAGATTAAACTGGTGAAACCACTGGGAGGGTTCACCACTGATGAGCCAGGCCCTCCCTTAAATTATTTTAAAAAGTATATAAAAATGTAATACACATACAGTATAACCCACATATAAGTGGACACCTTTATACTAAGCACAGTTTTCATTTCCAGAATTATCACTTTGCACCATTTAGCTATATTACGATAAGAAGACACACCTCTCCCTAAAGGAGAGTTTAACTCTGCAGCTAGGAGTTGTCAGAGAGGTAGTTCTACTGTAGTTAGGTATGTATTTTCTTCTTGTTTCATTTATAAAAGTAATCGGGGGTCGGTGGAAGGATGGTCTAAACTGTTGGTTTTCGACCGCTACAACCCAAGTTCGATTCCCCCCATTGGTAATTTTTTCTGATTTAAAAAAAAAAAGGCTCCAAAATGGCCCCCGATTCTTGCAAAAGTCCAAACCCACCAGCGAGTGCAGGTAACCAAACGGGGCTCTGGCACATTTGTAAGTCGAACTGCTTTTCACATGTGTAGACATGTGGTGGCACTTACAGTAAAAGCAGTCGCCTACTTCTATCTACCATGAATATATCGTGGCCTGTACCACATGTACTAGGGATAAGCAAAAAATAAATAAAAGTAATCAAAGAGAAAACAACTTACCCTCAGGAGCCGACTATGATCCATATTGAGACAGGCGAGTCGCTTGAAGCAATTTTCCCTCCAGCGCAACCTGAGCTGAAAATACCAGAAAAAGATAAGTCAGCTTTGGACAAGAAGATGACAGTTGATGCCAGTACCTGTAGCTGTTTAAGTTTGCTCTCCGTGTCGAGGAGCTTGTTGCGAAGTGTCTGGTAATGGACTTCTGTTTGGTTGAGAGGTAGCGGGGCAGTTTCATCTTCCGTGGAGGCGGGGATGGGGGAAGAAGAAGAGGGCGGAGCCAATACCTTCAGCTCGTTGTTCTCAGTCTCCAGTTCCCTCACCTTCTCCTTCAGCTCGTTGTTCTACCACCCACCCACATACAACTGATATCCCTCTGACATACATACTGTTATAAACACAAGGTAATAAGACCAAATCAAAATAAATAAATAGTGTGTGACGTTTCGGTAACAGCGTTGTTACCATCTTCAGACAAAAGTAATTTTGTCAAGAACTTTGTACTGCTGTTACCGAAATGTCACACACTATTTATTTATTTGGATTTGGTAACAACGCTGTTACCGAAACATCACACACTATTTATTTATTTGGATTTGGTCTTATTACCTTGTGTTTATAATCGATAATCCAAATTGTGCCTTATTACATACTGTTATGTACATTTCTACCTAATATCCAATAGGTAGTGTAGTTTCTATTAAAAGAGATTGTATGTTACTGTTATATATTTGTATAATATTTTATTATTACAGAATTATTATAAGAACTAAAAACATGAATATCTCACGCTATATATTGATTACATCACACAACAACAACAACCAAGTCCTTGGTCAAAACCATATAAACATATTATATATTACACATATAATCAGCAAGACTCTCCCTGGGGAACCACCCTGGGACTCTTCCTGGGATACATACATACATAGAAGAAATAATGGAAATATCTGAAAAACAAAAGATACAAATTATAGCCCTACAGGAAACCAAATTAAATCTTCTTCTTCTTCTTTCTTATCTCCACTCAATCACACTAAGGTATCAAGCTTGTAAAGCTTGAGATTTTTTATGGTGTCTGCCGGGGAAAAGTAGAGCTCATCAATGGATGAGTCAATACAGTCAATAATATGTCTTGGGGTTGCAGGCTGAGAATTGCACTTGGTACATAGTGGGAAAACCTTGCAACCATTCTGGAGAGTCATTGTCCGTAGATGACCAGACTTAAGTCTGGAAATCAAGACTGATGTTCTCTTGGAAGGACAGAACCGGTGCTTGTCCCTCCTGCTCTGTACCAGTCATGTGCAGCATCAGATTTCCATTCCTGCAGGCATTGGGTTTTGATGGAATGGAGGTCTCTTTCGTCTAGTTGAGTGGTAGATTCCCTGGCTTCAGGTAGGCCAAGAGCTCCAGCCTTTGCCAGAGAGTCTGCCAGCTCATTACCAGGAATTCCAACGTGAGCTGGAAGCCATTGCACTGTGACTGAGCTGTTGGCTGGGAGTCGGTTTACAGACTTAGCAATGCTCTTGAGGAGAGGTTCTTGACTGGAGAAGCAGCTTTGAAGGGTATAAATGGCTGCTCTTGAGTCGGAGTAGATTATTATTTTGACAACCATCATGATTGGGTATGATTGGACCATATTAAATGAAAAGTACAATCTCAAATATAAAAACTACAATATCCTCAGAAAAGACAGAAATAAAGAAGGGGGTGGCCTTGCATTTTTAATCAAGAATTTGTACTATGAAGACATAGCCATTAATATTCCAAACACATCAGACCTCGAAGCCCAAGGTATCAAAGTCTACCTCAGTCAAAACAAAACTATCAACATATTCAATATGTATCACCCACCAAACAATAAACTTATTGACGATGGAACAATGGCTCAATTTCTTACAGACAACACTATTATTGTAGGTGACCTTAATGCCAAACATCAACTATGGGGATGTTCCATGCCAAACCCAAGAGGCAAAATACTTTCAAACTTATTTGACGACAATGCCTTCATGTGCTTAAATGATGGGAACCCTACCCACCATTCCTAGAGCTATAATACTGCACAAGCAGTGGAAGGCTGGGTAAACCGTTTGGTTTTCGACCACTAGGACCCGGGTTCGATTCCCGCATTGGACACTTTTTTCTGTTTAAAGAAAAAAAAATGCTCCAATGGCCCCCGATTCTTGCAAAAGTCCAACCCCACCAGCGAGTGCAAGTAACCAAACGGGGCTCTGGCATTAGTAAGTGCAAAGTCGAACTGCTTTTCACATGTGTAGACATGTGGTGCACTTACAGTAAAAGCAGTCGCTAACTAACCACCATGATTATCATGGCCTGTACCACGTGTACTAGGGATAAGCAAAAAAAAAAAAACAAGCACTTGATAAAAGTTTCTCCAGTCCTGACATTTTCCACAAATGCAAATGGCAAATATTAAAAAGTATTGGAAGTGATCATTTGCCTATTTTGATAGAAATTAGCACCAAGGACCAAAACCAGCTCAATTAAAGAAAAATTCTGGAAATTCAAAAAGGCTAATTGGAATCTTTACCAGCAAAACACCAATGAAGACTTTAGAAAAGCACCCACTAGAATAAAAGATCTTTGACACTACACTCATGGACAAACTTAAGGGAGTGGAAAGTCTTTGACATTGCTGGTTATCTATTTTTTTAAGAAGACAGGCAATTTTGTTCACCCTTGGTTATCACATGTGTCTTCTGGATCCCACCTAAGCACAGTTGGTACAGTGGGGTGAACCCAGGAGGAGCTCTGAACATCAGAAATAGACAGCATCAAACAACACTAACAAGATTTAGAACAGGCCATCTCAAGCCATTGAAGATAGAAAATAATAACAAAATCTACACCACTTGCCCAAAATGTAGCTTGGCACCTGCAGCTCCAGAACACATTTTGGCTTGCATTAGATGCACTAAACAGGACCTTTGGGAGAGGCCACTGCTCATCATAAAACAGCTCGAAGAGCATGAACTCATGGAATTTGTGTAATCCTTGCACAAGGGGATAAGAAACAACAACATGTGTCTTCAATAAAGGTCACTGTAATATCTTTCAGTGTTATTGTCTGAATACCTATATACAGTAGAACCTCCGTTTAGCAGACACCTCTCTACAAAGGACAGTTTCCATTTGCATAATTCCCATTTTTACTATTGAGCAACTCTCCAATAAGAGGACACACTTCTCCCTAAAGGAAACTTTGGCTCTGCAATTAGGTGTCACTTTACAGGGAGGTTCTACTGTACATGGTAAAAGATACAACTTCCTCAAGTTTTGTCCATGAGTTGTGTTGTTTCTTATCCCCTTATGTAAAGGTTACACGAACTCCATGAGTTCATGCTCCTCAAGCTGATCTCATAGAATGGGGTGTAGGGGTGGCAGCTTTCGTTGATCATGGCACCATGATCCAGGCACACTTTGGTGAAAGTCTGACTTTGCCTTTGTCCATGAGTGTATATTTCAAGCCAAGTTATATGATAGGGTGTTGTTACACAAGTTAAATGCACTCACCTCCTTCCGCAGTTCATCCACCACTTTGGAGTACTTGCTGAGGTGGAGGTCCACACTGATCACATTCTTCTTCAGCTGCACAGAGACTACTGTCAGTAGACTGGCCGGTTATCTTCAGTTACAACAAGCCGGGAGCTCTGGCACATTTGTAATGTTTGTTTGTAAGTCAAACTGCTTTTCAAATGTGTAGACATAAACACAAGGTAATAAGACCAAATCCAAATAAATAAATTCAGTACAGTGGTACCTCGACATACGAGCGCCCCAACATACGAGTTTTAAGAGATACGAGCCAACGAGCAAGTGATTTTTTGCTTTGAGTTACGAGCGAAATTCGAGATACGAGTTCGGTTCTTAGTGTTGAAGATATTAATCTGTGATTTTAAATGGGAATTTTGTATGGGGGAAATATGCTTCGAGATACGAGTAATTCAAGATACGAGCAAGGTTGCGGAACAAATTAAACTCGTATGTCGAGGTACCACTGTACTTTTGTCTGAAGATGGTAACAACGCTGTTACCGAAACATCACCCGCTATTTATTTATTTGAATTTGGTCTTATTACCTTGTGTTTATAATCTATAATCCAAATTGTGCCTTATCAAATGTGTAGACATGTTGTGAACTTACAGTATAAAAGCAGTCACCAACTTCCCACTATGATTATCATGGCCTGTACCACGTGTACGAGGGATAATAAAATATATATAGATTATATAAATAGAAAAAAAGATATTTTCTGCTTGAATTTAGATCATGTTGAAGATTATGGTATGGAAATGCAGTCGTGGTTAAAATCTTTAAAGTATGATAATGAAAAATAGTTTTGATCAGTAATTTAATTGAGTTAAAGGAATATATAAAAAAAAAAGACATAATTTGATAAAAGTAATACCTGTCTTAAGGCGAGTAGAACAAAAAAAACAAAAAGATTATTTACATAATGTACAAAAGTTTTGAGCCGGCCATCAGGATAAAACAACGAGTTTTTATAGGGGAAGAGTGACCTCTGGCAGTCGATTTAGCAGAGTATTTGAATCTATGAAATTATAATTTAAAATAAAATAATATTTTTATATAACAAGCTGGTTGTTCAACATTGGATTCCACAATAGTCTCTAGCCACTCATTAGCAAATAAATGGATTTCCTATTTGAGAGTATTCGAATGGACATTCTACAGGAGGGGGGAAAAAAGGCAATCTTGAAGACAAGAGCATGATTGCAGAGGAAGACAAAAATGACCCTTAAGTTTTCTTGTCTATTTTGATGGAAGAGATGACTTTAAAGATAAGAAAAAGGCATCTCCTTATCATGCAACTGAAAGTTACTGATGGCTTGCGCCATCTATCGGAATAAATATCAACTATGCTCGTTGATTTTTAATTATTCCAGAATTGGCAATATATATTAATTGGCAATAATAATTAAAAAATCAACGAGAATAGTTAATATTTATTACGATAGATGGCGCAAGCCATCAGCAACTTTCAGTTGCACGATAAGGAGATGCCTTTTTCATAATCTATGCAATTTATCCCAGTACAATATCACATTTGTACTATTTTTTCACTTTGATGATAAGGTTTCTTTAAACCATGCCAGAATGAATTTAGCAGAAGCGCTGTAAAGGGTGAAGGAATACTCACTGTAAGTTGAATAGCTCTGGCGCGGTCGGCGTACTTGAGGGTGTTGTAGGTGTCCTCGTAGTGAAGAAAAGAAGGACTAATGGCCGCTATCATGATGGTACGGCAGTTTCCACCCAGGGAGTCCTTCAGCAGGTGGGTCAGCTTGCTGTTGCGGTAGGGCACATGCACCTTCCTGCCTACGCTGCTCGCCAGGGCGTTGATACAGCTTGCCAGGGCCAGGAGTGACTTGTTGATGTTGGCTCCCTCCCTGAGCCGGGCTGCACCATGCCCCCTGGTGGCGCAGGCTCTCTCCGACCCAGCCAGGTCAATCAGGCTCATCTTGGCCAGCTTGGTATCTGGGTTCAGGCCACCTAGCTTCTCCTGGATCTTGACATACACCTGGGGAGACAACACATCTTTACTGAGGGAAAGAATGAATTCATCTTTTTTTTTTATTATTATTATTATTATTATCCCTAGTACACGTGGTGTAGGCCATGATAATCATGGTGGGCAGAAGTTGACGACTGTTTTTTCTGTAAGTGCACCACATGCCTACACAATTCATCTTGTAGACACCAGGAACAGGGCAGAGAGAAAAAGAGGAGAATCTTTATTATCTAAATTAATATTATAGTACAGTAAAACATACTCAATGAGAGGAAACCTCTCTACAAATCACTTCTCTGCCTTTTGGATGAGATCAAAGTGTAGCGTAGTATCTACAAAAGATAGTTTTTGTTGGGTGCATGGAGGAAAGAGATAATACCTTTGTAATCTTTTCTATTTATTTTTGAAAATTGTAAAGAGAAAAAAATATATATATATACTTTTATGATGAAATTAAAGCAGAAAAATTAAAGATATTATTCCTAACATTACGATGCACTAGCGCGCCATCTGTTATCAAATTACAAAACTATTTTAGAGGCGTAATATTCTTTTTAAAATAAAACAATTTCTACTGTCCTTACTGCAATGGAAAAATTAAAGGGAGGGCCTGGCTCATCAGTGGTGAACCCTCCCAGCGGTAGATTAAACTGGCGAAACCGCTGGGAGGGTTTACCACTGATGAGCCAGGCCCTCCCTTTAATTTTTCCATTGCAGTAAGGACAGTAGAAATTGTTTTATTTTAAAAAGAATATTCCTAACATATCTACAATCAGGAAAACAACTAACCTGAGAGCATCTAGCTTCACAGCAAAAACTATTATTCTCTTTTAATCAACAAGACATATGCAAATCATCTATTGTAGATCAATCTTGGCACAAGAATTTACATATATAACTCTTGGATTTCAACAAGCAATATTTTAAATATACAAAATTAAAAATACAAATTTTAAAACAATGGAATTTACACACAATAAAGATTTTAACATTTAAGTTTAAACATTTAACATAAAGATTATCACATCCAACAGTTTTCATCTCCAAAAATACTATTTTTTACTCTTTAGAAGCTCTACAATAAGAGGACACCTTTCCCTGAAGCAGAGGTCAGCAACCTGCAGTTCGCGAACTACATGTGAAGTTGCTTGTAGTACTGGCATAAATACAAGGTAATAGGTAATTCAGTACTTTTGTCTGAAGATGGTAACAAAGCTGTTACCGAAACGTCACACGCTATTTATTTATTTGGTCTTATTACCTTGTATTTATAATCTATAATCCAAATTGTGCCTTATCTACTGGCATAAATAAAAACTTTATGCGAGTACTATTTATTGTTGTCAATAAAAAAAAATGTGGTTCTTTAAAAACTCAAAATTTTGTTAAGTTTTACAGTTACATTGGGTCAGCTGACATTCACCCCCAACCTACTGGTATATAGACAAGAAGGTATGGGACAAGATCCCTGTGGAGGTGAATTCATGTCAGCCACCGGCGATTTTATAATTTTGAAAATTGAGGATGCAAATTCGCATACTTTGGGTAGAAAGTTTTAATATAGGAAATTAAATCAATAACAAAACACATAAAAGAAATTGGGATTAGACACTAAGGAAATTTTTTTTTTTTTTTTAAATATGGAGAACACATATCAAAACGAATATTTAAAACGAATGTGTTTCCTTTAAACAAAAAATCAAAAAAAAATTTTAAGGAGAAATAACGATTATTTCTAACCTTAGGGATGAAGTATGAAAGGATGAATTGTGAAGAGTAATGATAAACGGAAAAATAAATTGCCTTCCCTGGACACTTTTATTTTTCCGTTTATCATTACTCTTTACAATTCATCCTTTCATACTTCATCCCTAAGGTTAGAAATAATTGTTATTTCTCCTTAAAAAAAAATTTTTTGATTTTTCATTTAAAAGAAACATATGCGGGATAATTTTCAAATGTCGTTTTACAATTATAAGCCGCATTATATTGTATTAAAAATATATTTAATAACAAAAATAATAATAAATATTCTCGTTAAAAGGAACACAGAAAGAGTACCTGAAAAACCGCGTGGGAGCGGGACGACTCAGCATTGGCATCGGTGGGATGCTGCGTACGATTACGGTTGCCAGCCACCAACATGCTCAAGAGTTCCTCGGCCCCACGTGGCTTGTGGAGAGACAGGCCTGGCACCACTACGCCACGCTGCGGATCCTCTCTCACATTTAGTGGGCGGGCGCCGGGGACCATCAGATCCTTTATGGTCTCATTGTACACCTGCGCAAGACACCCAGGAGTTCTCAGAGCTGTGGCAAAACTTTCTTGTTAAGACCAACCCCAGTACAGTATAACATACTCCATGTGAGGACACTCACGCTAGAGGACACCTCTCTACAAAGGACAGTTTCCATTTGCAAAATTACCATTTTTACAATTTAGCAAATCTCCAGTAGGAGGACACCTCTCTCTAAATGACACTTTGGCTCTGCAATTAGGTGTTGTCTTTTACAGGAAGGTAGTTCTACTGTATTTTCCTTTAACTTTAATAAGATGGAAAATTTGCCAGGAGGAAATTGATCCATAGAAGCATAGGGCGCCTCTCCTATCAAAATAAACGTCAAAAACCCAACGCCATCTATTGACCGTCGCCGCAACTAGCGGCCTCGGGTCAGTGACAAAGCCACAACACCGACCCGAGGCCGCTAGTTGCGGTGACGGTCAATAGATGGCGTCAGGTTTTGACGTTTATTTTGACAGGAGAGGTGCCCTATGGTTTAATACAATGATCATACAAAACTGTAATTTACACCATAGAAGAAAGACATCAGTTTTACCTGAGAGAGAGTTTTTCCCAACATAAAGACAGAGAACATACCTCCAGGTAGGAAATGGAGATCTCACAGATCTTGTCGGTGATGGACTCAATCTTCTCGTACAGCTCAATGACGGTGAGGAAGGCAATACCCGGGATGTACTCCGTGCCCAGCATGGTGTGGGTCTTCCCCGCCCCCGTGGCTCCATAGGCAAACACTGCAACAACACCTGCTGGCTTGTACGATCAACTCTTGGTGGTCATTCCATGTAAGGTGGTCCCTGGAATACTTAATATATCACAGTGGAACACAAGGTAATAAGACCAAATCCAAATAAAGAAATAGTATGTGACGTTTCCTGTAATGGTGTTGTTACCATCTTTAGACAAAAGTAATGAATGAGAAATTTTACCACAGAATGTTTTTACTTTTGTCTGAAGATGGGTAACAACGCTTTTATCGAAACATCACACACTATTTATTTATTTATTTGGATTTGGTCTTATTACCTTGTGTTTATTACCTTGTCTAAAACATGCTGTGGTAAAATTTCTCATTCAGTACTTTTATCTGAAGATGGTAACAACACTGTTACCGAAACGTCACACACAATTTATTTATTTGGATTTGGTCTTATTACCTTGTGTTTACAATCTATAATCCAAATTGTGCCTTATCATCACAGAGTAACCTTGATAAGGCACACAATTTGGATTATAGATTACAACTACAAGGTAATAAAAAAAACACAAATCCAAGAAAATAAGACCTAATCCAAATAAATTAATAGTGTGTGACATTTCGGTAACAGTATTGTTACCATCATCAGACAAAAAAAAAAAAAAACAAATGAGATAAATGATGTGATATTTTTTTCTCATTTATTCCTTTGTCTGATGATAGTATCAAAGCTGTTACCGAAACGTCACACACAATTTATTTGGATTTGTGGTCTTATTTTTTGTTGTAGCTATAATCCAAATTTGCTTTATCACCACAAATCCAAATAAATTAGTAAGGTATGATTGTTTTGGTAACAGCCATTTTACCACCGTCAGACAAAAGATCCATTCAAAAGAGGGAGCTAAGGAGCTAAGGATTTAAAGTTTGTCAAGTAGGGTTAAGAAATTATATTGAATACTTTACAAGGAAGAATCTCTCCCTAATTGAAGATATCTTTCACAAAAAGATACCTTATTTCACCAAGGAAGAAAATGTGTTAAATTGATTCCAAGGTATTATTCCATTGTTGATTTCAAATATTAAGAAAGATTCCCAAAGAAAGGTAGCTCTCCAAAAGGATGATCATTGAGGAAAGGTGCCTGTCAAGGGGGCAATTAAGGAGTGCCAAGTATAGCCATAGTACTCAGTCTTCAAGATCAAATATCAAGAAACCATCCCCAATGTAAGATAGATCTCTGAAAGGGAATTCGTTAAGGAATGGTGAATCCAATCAAGAAGGCAATTAAGTGTCAAGTGTAGCCCATAAAGTCCTCAAGATCAAATACCAAGAAACCATCCCCAATGTACGGCAGTTCATTGAAAGAGAAATCATTAAGGAAAGGTGGAACCCATCAAGAAGGCATGTGAGAAGTGTCAAGTGTGGCCCATAGTATGCAGTCCTCAAGATCAAAAATACCAAGAAACCATCTCCAATGTAAGGTAGTTCTCCAAAAGGGAATACATTAAGGAATGGTGAATCCAATCAAGAGGGTAACTGTTGAATGCCAAATGTAGACCCTAGTAAGCCGTCTTCAAGATCAAAAATACCAAGAAACCATCTCCAATATAAGGTAGTTTTCCAAAAGGGAATCCATTAAGGAAAGATGAATCACTTCAGGGAGGCAGCTAAAGAATGTCAAGTGTAGCCCATAGTACGCAGTCTTCAAGATAAAAAAATACCAAGAAACTCCAATGTAAGATAGTTCTCTGAAAGAGAAATCATTAAGAAAAGGCGGAACCCATCAAGGAGGCAGCTAAGAAGTGTCAAGTGTGGCTTCTATCTATTTTGTAGTGAGATAAGAACCATTAGAACCAGGTACCAGGTACAGGAAAAAAATGGGAAACTAAGCATGGCTGAGGGCTTGCTTACACCATCTAATGAAATAGCGCAAACAAGAAATGAGAGAAAATACATCAAGAAGAAGATCAAGGGAAGAGGTAACAGGTTAAAAAAGGGTTATTGTTTCCAGTCTTCACCACTCACCCGAGCAGTTGTAACCGTTGAGAAGTTCAGGCACTATGTGTTTGGTTGTCTGCTGGTAAACATCCTCGTTGGTTGCGCTGGCATCGAAGATATGGTCAAACATAAAACGGAGGTCCTTATTGGGCCTGCGCAACTGTCGTGGGGTGGGGATGGAGAGTGGGTCTTCTTCCTCCTTGGGGTCAAACACCAGCAGCTGGCTGTCCACCACGCGTACCACGGGCTGGGACACCGCCGTCGCCTCCTTCGCCGTCTCTGGCCGCACCCGAACTATCACCCTGACACAGTCGTTTTTCGCCATGAACTTGCAGCAGCCAAGTGAAGTCCCATTCAGCTCTGTAGTGCTTCCTCACCTGCACAGATACCTATTTAAGCCACAATTTGCATACACAGATGATGAATAGGTAAATCCTATCATATTAACCTACCAAGAAACCATCCCCAATGTAAGGTAGTTCTCCAAAGGAAAGGTTGACCCCATCAAGGAGGCAGCTAAGAGGTGTCAAGCATGGCTTCTAAGACTGTCTCTATATTGTAGTGAGATAAGATGATATATCTTCTTCTTTCTTATCTCCCCTCAATCATATTAGGATATCAAGTTGTGACCCTTGATGGTGTATAACCATCATGACTGGGTGAAGTAGAATGCCTTTGTCATTAAGACTGGGAGCACTACTCAGTGGCAGGCCAACTTAGCTCCAAAAGAAATGGCCGCCTCTGACATGAGGAACAGACGCCATGTGCAGCTGCTCCTAACATGGAGTACAAACACTGCTCATCCTGTATCCCTGGATTAGGAGCCCTTACAGGGTACTATCAGCCAGGCCAGCTGAGCCCAGGTTTTTTAGTGAGCTTGTTACTGCTCCCCCTCTTCCTTTTTCATCCGGGCTTGGGACCGGCAAAGGCGGAAAGAAGTCTGAAGAAGATGATATATTAATGATAAGAACCATTAGAACCAAGTACCTGATCAGGGTAGGATGTTAAGACAAAAGGTGAGAAATAGGACGTAACATTTGATGTAGAAGAAGAATCCTAAAGATCAAATGAAGAGCTAGGAGGACTAACAATGAAGTTTGGAGAATGAAAGGGTACAATTTGGTTTATAGATTAGTACTGCAAGGTAATAAGACCAAATCCAAATAAATTAATAGTGTGATGTTTCTGCAACAGCATTGTTGCCATTATCAAGCAAAAGAACAAATGAAAATTTTTGTCTGATGATGGTAACAATGCTGTTAAGGAAATGTCACACACTATTAATTTATTTGGGTTTGGTGTTGTTACCTTGTAGGAAGTTTAGAGAAGATTTATGGCTGCCTTCTAATGAAAGTAATCAAAAGGAAGTGTGAAAGCTTTTCCAGGTCATATACTTCAATAATTATTGGAAGATTGTTTATTAACCATACTGAAGGGATACATCCTGAAGAAGTTTGAAGAAAGACGAAGGAAATATTGGTTTGATTACCTAATAGAATGGTCTGAAATTAGGAGATATGAAGAGTGATAAGAGGTTGTTGTTGTTGTTGTTGTTGTCGTGTCCAAAGAAGAGTCTCAGATGTCTCCATGCATCTCCACTCCATCACAGCAGCAGCAATATCCACTATCTTGGGTGTGTAAAGCTGCTGCTCTGGGTCTAAGTCGATTTTCTGCAAGGCTGCGGCCATTGCTGGGCATGAGAATATGTGGGTAGGTGTTAGTTCCACACCAGGACAATTGTTGCACGCTTTATAAGTTCTTGTGCCATCTGGATGTATTGTCATTCCTTTATGGTGTTTTGTTCTAAGTCTTGTTATGGTTTTTGTCAGTTTTCTCTCAGAGTTTATTTCACATATTTGATCTTTTCTTATTTTTTGTTTGATTATCTTGTATTTTGCCAAAGCATCAGTCATGTTAAATACTGAGTGATAAGAGGTACAATTTAGATTAGAAATTAGTAACAAAAGACCAAAACCAAATTATTGAAATGCTCGTGACGTTTCAGTAACAACACTGTTACAGATATGTCATGAACATTTCAATAATTTGGTTTTGGTCACCTTTTGTTACTAAGATATGAATTGTTCAGAACAGGTTGAAATGATATTCTGTGATGGCCAACTTCTGTATCGAAGATGGCAATAAGCAACGAAGATATCAAAACAACATACTTATTATATAGAGATATTAGCTCATTTGAGGACAATGAGAAGGTGGATGCACTAGCAAAGGAAGCCAGCAAGTTGAGTCAAAAGAAAGAGCAATGTCAGTATTTACTGCTGATGCTTTCCCAAAATTCAAGATAACCCAACAAATGTCAAGGAAAGGTCAAATATACGACATAAATGTGGCTGAGAGAAGAATAACAAAAACAATCCCAAGACTCAGTAAGAAACATTATAAAGGAACTAGCGGATGTACCCGGCTTCGCCCGGGTTTTACCCGAGTAAAGGTTTGTCTAACGAATCTCTCAATAAAGTTAACATTTTTTCCCGGTCCCTTGAAAAATACTCGATAAGTTGAATAAAATCAATATTAATTGGTTCCCTCAGTAATTGGAAGTTAAAGGAATAGGATCTTGCCTTGGAATTGTATCATTATTCTTGTCTCAAATAAATTGCCGTGTCATCCTGAATTTTGTCTTTCCTAATTTTCTACATTACGAAATCATCGCATCATCATGATAATACAGTGGTACCTCGACATACGAGCGCCCCAACATACGAGTTTTTCGAGATACGAGCCGACGAGCAAGTGATTTTTTGCTTTGAGTTACGAACAAAATTCGAGATACGGTAGTGTTGAAGATATTAATCTGTGATTTTAAATGTTTCTTTTTGACCAGTACTTTTGTTTTGTTTTTGCTTTTCCTAAAATGTTTCTTTCTTCTTCTTCATTATTATTTGTTCTATATGCAAAGCTTTGTTTTTTGAGACTTGAATAAACAAATTCAAGTTTATTATATTTTTGTGTGCTTTTAAAGTTAAAACACAACAGGTGGTAACACGCAGTCGCGCCATCACGATCAGTTAGCAGCGTGCTTCCGCTGTGATAAGTTGTGTTTTGTGTTCGCGTTTTGTGTTGCGTTTACATTTACAGTTTTAGTTCATTTATTTTTATAACCATGGATCGGAAGAAAGTTTGTAAAAAGTCAAGTGCTAAGAAAAAGATGATGAGTATTGAATTAAAACGTGAAATTATAGAAAAACATGAGCAAGGTGTTTGAGTTATTGACTTGTCGAGGCAGTATGGCCGTAGTAGGTCCATGATATGTTCTGTGCTTAAACGGAAGGAGTCGATAAAGAGTGTAACGCCGGCTAAGGGCCTTACAGCCTACAGGTGAAAGCGAGAAAAATGTAGCGAAAAAGGCAAAGACCAGTGAGGATATCTAATTTATTTCTTTACATTCTCTTTTTTGTTTTTGTGCAATAAATATTTGATATTTATAAATACGTTTTTATTATTTAAAACCACGTAACAAAAATAACTGGGGTGACATTTTGGAGGTTGGAACGGATTAATGGTAGTTCAATTGTTTTGTATGGGGAAATTTGCTTCGAGATACGAGTAATTCAAGATATGAGCAAGGTTGCGAAACGAATTAAACTTGTATGTCGAGGTACCACTGTATTTAGAGCAGATTGTTGAATTATAACAGATAAATTAGAATATTTATCTTGATTATTTTTAGGCGAAAAGTTATTTCAAAAATTTTATTTGCTAGAAACCTTCCCAGTACTATACTAAATAACTTCCCAAAGTTTCGTGGCGTTCCAATGAGTGGTTTGGTCAGGCATAAAGGACAAACGGACCACACACACACACACATACATTCATTTTTATATATAGATGACAATACATCCAGATGACACAAGAACCTATAGGACATGCAACAACTGTCCTGGTGTGGAACTAACACCTACCCACATATTCTTATGTCAAGCAATGGTCACAGCCTTGCAGAAAATTGACCCAGAACAGCAGTTTTACACACCCAAGATACAGAACATTTCGACTGCAATGATAGAGATGCACGGAGACATCTGAAACACAAGGTAATAAGACCAAATCCAAATAAATAAATAAAGTGTGTGATGTTTCGGTAACAGCGTTGTTACCGAAACATCACACACTATTTATTTGGATTTGATCTTATTACCTTGTGTTTATAATCTATAATCCAAATTGTGCCTTATCAGGAGACATCTGAAGTTTTTCATTGGACATAACAACTAGCTTGTTGAAGGGTTTCTAACGGACTGCAGATGCCAACACAGGGACCCAACTGCCAACAATTCTACCTCAGTGTTGTGTAGCAGGCTACAATGTCTGGCTGTATAACTACAACATCAAAAATTGGATTAAGTAACAATGAGGGCGGTGTGTACAATGGACTGCGACATCAATAGCCTACCAACTGGTGATTACCGGGAATTCCTCGTTCAAGAGCAACAACAACAAAAAGCCTTTATTTAGGGTCACTGACCCTATATAGGATTCACCAGAGGTAGTTCAAGAGCAATAATTCCACTATTAGATAATAAAAAGGCATATATTGGATTTAATAAAAGATTTATTTTGCCAATATTTCGGTTGGCTGAACGCCAAACCTTTATAATCAAGGCATTACATCTTTTTGTATACACAAACAAATAAATCTTTTATTAAATCCAATATATGCCTGATAAGGCACAATTTGGATTATAGATTATAAACACAAGGTAATAAGACCAAATCCAAATAAATAAATAGTGTGTGACGTTTCGGTAACAGAGTTGTTACCATCTTCAGACAAAAGTACTGAATGAGATATTTGGATTATTACCTTGTGTCCAATATATGCCTTTTATTATCTAATGAATTAAATATGGATTTCTCTTATTTTCAAAACATTCCACTATATCCCCATCACAAAGAAGGTTCAGAGGGTCTTTTCAAACACAAAGCCAGACACATTCTTTCAGTGTATAGTGGGCGTGGGGCCACAGACATCAGTAAAATGTGGAGTCAAATGACCTTTTCTCAAGCGGCTGACATGTAGGAAGATGAGTCGTTGAGAGCTTTGCCTGTTTTTACTACCCTAGTTCTACAGAAAAACTGAGATGTTATGTTTATTTTGTTGTTGAAATTGATATGGCACAATTTGGATTATAGATTATAAACACAAGGTAATAAGACCAAATCCAAATAAATAAATAGTGTGTGTGACGTTTCGGTAACAGCGTTGTTACCATCTTCAGACAAAAGTACTGAATGTACTTTACTCATTCAGTACTTTTGTCTGAAGATGGTAACAACGCTGTTACCGAAATGTCACACACTATTTATTTATTTGAATTTGGTCTTATTACCTTGTGTTTATAATCTATAATCCTAATTGTGCCTTATCATGGCTGTACTCATCCTTAACAGACACCATCAACAAGCTCTACAGGCTTGATATCCTAATATAATTATTGAGTGGAGATAAGAAAGAAGACTAGTCAAGTTTTATTTACTAGAGTGATAAACACAATGCCGTGTTCTGATACATAATTAAAGGGAGAGGTACCCCTCAAAGTATATGTAAATATGTAAATATTGTTAGAAAGTGAAAAAAGATGTCTAGAGGACATGTAGTGTTTGCTACAACTCTCCATCGAAACTGTGTTTAGCTGATGGTCCGTTTATATGGTGATACTTTCTAACTATTAAGAAGTCAAACCTACAATAAGGCACAATTTGGATTATTAAAATATACAAGTATCAGAGTCATCGATCAATTCTGTCATCGTTTGCTTTTGTGAATGGAATAAATACCCAAATAGGGCCATTTCTCATAAGCATCGGTGGTTCAGTGGTAGAATGCTCGCCTGCCACGCGGGCGGCCCGGGTTCTATTCCTTGCCGATGCATTTTTAAATTTTTTTTTTACAATTTTTAAAACTCATTTATATTATTCTATATACAAGTATCATGACCTCGGGCGAAGCCGGGTCATTCTTCTAGTAGATTATAAACACAAGGTAATAAGACCAAATCCAAATATATAAATAGTGTGTGATGTTTAGGTAACAACTTTGTCATCATCTTCAGACAAAAGTACTGAATGTCTTTTGTCTGAAGATGGTAACAACACTGTTACTAAAACGTCACACACTATTTATTTATTTGGATTTGGTCTTACTACCTTGTGTTTAAGTCCAACCTATATTAAATATATGTGAAATGGATAAATAAAATAGATTTAAGATACAATAAACTCCGCCTTTGCCGGTCCCAAGCCCAGATGAAAAAAGAGGAGGGGGAGTAGTAACAAGCTCACTAAAAAAACTGGGTTCAGCTGGCCCGGCTGATAGTACCCTGTAAGGGCTCCTAATCCAGGGATACAGGATGAGCAGCGTTTGTACTCCATGTTAGGAGTGGCTGCACATGGAGTCTGTTCCTCATATCAGAGGCGGCCATTTCTTTTGGAGCTAAGTCGGCCTGCCACTGAGTAGTGCTCCCAGTCTTAATGACAAAGACAGACACATTCTACTTCACCCAGTGATGATGGTTGTCAAACAGACACCATCAAGGGTCACAACTTGATATCCTAATATGATTGAGTGGAGATAAGAAAGAAGAAGATAAAACACAACCTAGCAGATATTGATATACTCAGTGACACATTGCCATCAGTGATCTAAATAGTGTTTTTATAGTTAGGCTTGACTATGTTGTTTAATTTTTTTTTTTATATTGCATGAAAAAAAAGGCATTAAAACATATTACAAAACTTTAGTCACGAATAAATATTTTATTTACATATTTCTCTATCAAATAATTACATAGGTAAAAATGTGAATATGCTCATTAGGTTTTATGTGATGAGTATGAATTTTACCCTTAATAGGGTACAAATTTTTAAAAACCTGATAATCTGTAGAAAATATTTAAATATACTATTTTGTACAATATATGAATTATTAAAGCTGATGTTATATTTTATCTATATGATAGTTTTTTATATATTTAGTTTTTTTTTACTTGTTTTTTTTTTACTTATTTTTTTACCTATCCAAAAGATAATTTTAAATATGAATATCAGTTTTGTTTTTCATATTATTTTAACTTTCAAAAATTCAGTGCCAAAAATTACTGATATGTAGGCCTTATAAATAATATTAAAGTACCTAATTTTGGTCAAGTTTTGAACAACGTTAGCATATAGGCCTATGTATTTTTTTAATTATTATTTTAGTACCAGATATTTTTAAAATAGTTTAAGAGATTATGTTGGAGTTGCATCTAATCGTGCTTTATTTATTAAAAGTTTTTTTAAATATATATTTAAAAATCATGAAGATCAAAACAAGACATTGAAATTGATAAGATTCCGGTTTCGCGGTGTTGAAAGCCAATGTATTAAAAATGTTCAAGGTACTATCATCTTTTATATAAAAATATCGGACTAATAACATTTTTGTGACAAACTTTCAAAAACAAACTTACTTAAAATCGTGAATAAAAGGAAAGCAACCAAGTATGTATTTTTAAAAACAGCGACGTTAAAAACAACTTCCTGGGATTGGGCGACACAAAAGTGTTACCGAATGTTTAATCCTCTTTAAATTAACGTCTCTGCATTTTTACCTCAATATTATTTGAGCTTTGGTATTCAATATTAGAAAAGGAAGAAAAAATATTAATTCATTTAATTTTTTTATATTTCAATTACTATAATTTTTTATTTAGAAATTATTTTTAAATTAAATTATCGAATCAGTGTTATGTAAATTAAAAATGTGTTATAGTAGTGAATTTTTTAAAATATTCCTTTTGCTTTTAAAAGAATAATCTTATTAACCAAATTGTGCTGTGGGTTAAATATTAACTTTTAAAGGTATTTTATCCCCACTAATCCCAATTTAATTTATACCTCAATTTGTTATTTTGAATCTTTATCAATTTTTTTTTTTATGTAAATGCAATTTTTTGCAAGTTACTACTTCTGTGATGATTAGCTAAATCTGCAAAAATAACTGTTAATTCTTGACATGAACTTTAGTAAACAATTAGTATCGGAATATTTTGACCAAAGAGAGTAAATATAGGAAATAAGTTAGTTAAATTAAGAAAATGGCATCCTCTAATCGTGGAACTGAGCGTTGTTGATGTATTGTGCCAACCAAACAAAAAAGCCCCCATTAATGAAATTAAAAAAGAAAGATTTAATTGTTGATCATTCAGATAGGTGGCCCAATTTCCAAATGCCCGATTAGGAGATGCCTTTTACTAAATTAATGTCATTATTTGCGGAGCAGTCTTTTTTTTTTTTTGCTTATCCCTGCGGAGCAGTCTTGGTAGTGGCAAGTGGTAAGGACGCACACAGGGGGTAGAATCCAAGAGCAGGAAACCGTGATCTGGATAGGAAAGAGAAAGACCAAGAACAACCATGCATTATAATATTGTATATATCCTAAGAGAAGATTATATTTTAAATATCATTTTGAAAGGTACAACCATTCTTTGCTTGTAAATTGAGCATGAGTTATACCCTATTAGATATCAGGTAACCAAATGGAACTAGGACAAGTTCAAAATCCAAAAACGATCTAAATCCAATTTTTTTTTACCATCCATAGCATATACAGTACACACTTGACTATGATATAAATGGAAATTTTGCTGAGAGGATATTGATCTAAAGAGACAAAGGTCGCCTCTCCTGTCTATTTGATGGAGAGGCGGCCTTTGTCTCTTTAGACTGTGATAGTCACAGTGAGCAAGGATTTGCAGTTAATACTCTTTAAGAAGCACCACGTGACTACACATCTAGAAAGTAGAATTTTTCACTTACAAGTTGCAAGTAACACATTTGGTTACTTGCATTCACTAGTGAGGTTTTTACTTGTGAAAAAATCAGGAGTCCAATAACCTAATTATTATTTTATTAAATCGTGCTTGAATATGAGTCTTTGAAGTAATATATGAGTATACATCTATTAATAATATTTCACCATTCTAACTTGGATTAGCTTACTCATAGTCTGGTACTTTCAATTATATAGAGGTATTGAATCTATGAATCTTGAGCTCTTTATGATTAAGGGAAGTAAAATATTGTTTTGAAAGAAACCATGAGAAATTGAAGAAGAAAATTTGAAATTTGGGAATGTTTAACAACTTGGAAGGTTTGTTCAGTAGTCAATGGTATCTTGTGGGGGGAGGAATGGTGACCTTGCCTGGTCATTTCAAAACCTAACTTCCAAGGTTACTTGTAGATTCAAGACATCCAAACAGAGGCTATGTGTTGCTCCTTAATTTGGGGAAACATTCTGGATTGTTAGTAGCCTCACACATTATCAGTCAGTTCTGTTGTTGTTTCTTTTCCCCTTGTGAAAATATTACCTAAATTCCAAGAGTCTATGCTCCTCGAACTGTTTGATGATAAACAGCGGTCTCTTCCAAAGGTCCTGTTTAATGCATTAAATGCAAGCCAAAATGTGTTCTGTAGTTGCAGGCGCCAAGCTACATACATTTTACATGTAAACAACTTATGGAAATTTCTCTGATACACTTAAATTATCTGATACTTAGTAAAAATAGACAACTTGGTTCAAGATAGTTTTCAATGCAACACACACACGCCACCGGTTCTGTCCTCCCAAGAGAACAACAGTCTTTGATTTCCAGACTTAAGTCTGGTCAACTACGGACAATGACTTTCCAGAATGTTTGCAAGCTCTTTCCCACTATGTACTAAGTGCAATTCTCGGCATGCAACCCCAAGACATATTATTGACTGTATTGACTCATCTATTGATGAGGTCGGTGGAAGGCTGGTTAAACCGTTTGGTTTTCGACCACTAGGACCCGGGTTCGATTCCCGCATTGGACACTTTTTTCTGTTTAAAGAAAAAAAATGCTCCAATGGCCCCCGATTCTTGCAAAAGTCCAACCCCACCAGCGAGTGCAAGTAACCAAACGGGGCTCTGGCATTAGTAAGTGCAAAGTCGAACTGCTTTTCACATGTGTAGACATGTGGTGCACTTACAGTAAAAGCAGTCGCTAACTACCCACCATGATTATCATGGCCTGTACCACGTGTACTAGGGATAAACAAAAAAAAAAAAAAATCTATTGATGAGCTCTACTCTTCCCCTGCAGACACCATCAAAACTCTCAAGCTTGATACCTTAGTGTGATTGAGTGGAGATAAGAAAGAAGAAGACACACATATGCACAAAAAAGGCAAACACAAAACAATAATAAATAAAAATGTTATTTTATTAGGAAGGAATTTCACAATTTCTGGTAAGATAAATAAATAGAGAAATAAAAAAAAAGTGGGGATTATTCAAATAGTAATTTGAAGAAAAAAAATAACACAAACATCAATAATAAATTTAAAGAAATTTAAAAAAATATCTACTTAAGATTTTTCTCTTACAACTATTCCTCAACAGTTTACAAACCAAACTATGGCACAAAAAATGCTATAAAGAAATTATATATAGAAAAACAATGAAAATTAAATATAAAGCCCATAATAAAAGAAAGATAAACATAAAAAGTAAACAATAATAAAGAAACGGGGGGGGGTGGAAAAGCATCATGAATATATAACCAAAAAAAAAAGGCAAACATAGAAAATAAAGAGTTAAAAAAAAAAAGACAAATTTTACAATTAATATTCACACCTAGAAAGTGTAAACACTCGAAACAAAAGAATAAACGTGAAAAGAATTAAAAATAAATAAAATGATAAAGTATCCAGTTAATTACTTAATAAAAAAGGTTATATAAAACACTACATACATACACTGCAACCACAAGGATAGATGTTTTAGGAAACTGCTTAGTAAAGAAACAATGAATATGTAAATATGGAGGATTAAAGTTTTCGGTAGGTTGTTAGAGTAGAAAGCTTTCATATATATATATATGTGGTATAAGTCATAATTTTTTTAAAATTATCCTTAGTATACATGGTACAAGCCACAATAATCATGGTGTGGGGTATTAAACAACTGCTTACCATTTGTAGAAGTCAATTTTTTTTACCAAAAATTGCAAAATATAGGTCAATTCCTAGAATTCTTTGAAATTACTACAACCAACAAAATATGTTTAGGTACAATTTGGATTATAGATTTAGAAACATACGGTAATAAGAGACCAAATTAATGAAATGTTTGAACTCCGCCTTTGCTGGTCCCAAGCCCGGATGAAAAAGGAGGAGGGGGAGCAGTAACAAGCTTACTAAAAAACTTGGGCTCAGCTGGCCCGGCTGATAGTACCCTGTAAGGGCTCCTAATCCAGGGATACAGGATAAGCAGCGTTTGTAATCCATGTTAGGAGCGGCTGCACATGGTGTCTGTTCCTCATGTCAGAGGCGGCCATTTCTTTTGGGGCTAAGTCGGCCTGCCACTGAGAAGTGCTCCCAGTCTTAATGACAAAGGCAGACGCATTCTACTTTACCCAGTCATAATGTTTGTCAAGTCTCAAGCTCTACAAGCTTGATACCCTAATATGATTGAGTGGAGATAAGAAAGAAGAGAAAAAAAAAAAGAAGATGAAATGTTTGTGACCTTTATTAACATCATCAGACAAAAATACTGAATACTTTTGTTTTGAATACTCAATACCTATGTCTGATGATGGTATCAACTCTGTTACAGAAACATCACAAACATTTCATAATTTGGATTTAATCATGTTACAGTATGTTTCTATAACCAACAAAATACAATAAATAATCAATACCCATTGTTCAAAACACCAATCAATATATGTAAATTAATATTTTCCTATGACCACAGCCTAGCTTACCACCATCAGAAGGCTGATGAAGTAAAGAAGACAAATTCCAGGAAGATGAAAAAGTTATCCAGGCTTACCATCAACTAGAAAACTCTTTTTTGTTTTGAAAAGTCTTTTTTTGTTCATGTAGAGCTTTTAAGTGTCCCTTTTTATCCCTAGTAAACATGGTACAAGCCATGATAATCATGGTGGGTAGAGATTGGCGACTGCTTTTACTGTAAGCGCACCACATATCTACACATGTGAAAAGCAGTTAGATTTTGCACTTACAAATGTGCCATAGACCAGTTTGGTTATTTGCACTTGGTGGTGGGGTTGGACTTTTGCAAGAATCAGGAGCCATTGGAGTATTTTTCATTAATTTATTTTTTAAAGTAAGTGTTGAATTAAAGACAGTTGAATTGAAGTAAGTGTTGAATTAAAGAGTTTATATACTGTATATATAAATTTATGACTAGATTATGTGAAAAATAGTGGTACCTATGTTCCTGATGGATAAAGTTCACAACTGCTTTTATTATAAAGTGCACCAAATATCTATACATTAGTAAAGTAGTTCTCAATTTTGGTACTTACAAGTGTGCCAGAGCCCCATTTGGTTACTTGCAGTTATTGGTGAAGTTGGATTTCTGCAA
>CP092876.1:2737800-2764024 GCA_030710605.1 Cordylochernes scorpioides | reverse complement strand
CCTAGCTCTTCATTTGATCTTTAGGATTCTTCTAGTACATCAAATGTTACGTCCTATTTCTCACCTTTTGTCTTAACATCCTACCCTGATCAGGTACTTGGTTCTAATGGTTCTTATCATTAATATATCATCTTCTTCAGACTTCTTTCCGCCTTTGCCGGTCCCAAGCCCGGATGAAAAAGGAAGAGGGGGAGCAGTAACAAGCTCACTAAAAAACCTGGGCTCAGCTGGCCTGGCTGATAGTACCCTGTAAGGGCTCCTAATCCAGGGATACAGGATGAGCAGTGTTTGTACTCCATGTTAGGAGCAGCTGCACATGGCGTCTGTTCCTCATGTCAGAGGCGGCCATTTCTTTTGGAGCTAAGTTGGCCTGCCACTGAGTAGTGCTCCCAGTCTTAATGACAAAGGCATTCTACTTCACCCAGTCATGATGGTTATACACCATCAAGGGTCACAACTTGATATCCTAATATGATTGAGGGGAGATAAGAAAGAAGAAGATATATCATCTTATCTCACTACAATATAGAGACAGTCTTAGAAGCCATGCTTGACACCTCTTAGCTGCCTCCTTGATGGGGTCAACCTTTCCTTTGGAGAACTACCTTACATTGGGGATGGTTTCTTGGTAGGTTGTTATGATAGGATTTACCTATTCATCATCTGCGTATGCAAATTGTGGCTTAAATAGGTATCTGTGCAGGTGAGGAAGCACTACAGAGCTGAATGGGACTTCACTTGGCCGCTGCAAGTTCATGGCGAAAAACGACTGTGTCAGGGTGATAGTTCGGGTGCGGCCAGAGACGGCGAAGGAGGCGACGGCGGTATCCCAGCCCGTGGTACGCGTGGTGGATAGCCAGCTGCTGGTGTTTGACCCCAAGGAGGAAGAAGACCCACTCTCCATCCCCACCCCACGACAGTTGCGCAGGCCCAATAAGGACCTCCGTTTTATGTTTGACCATATCTTCGATGCCAGCGCAACCAACGAGGATGTTTACCAGCAGACAACCAAACACATAGTGCCTGAACTTCTCAACGGTTACAACTGCTCGGGTGAGTGGTGAAAACTGGAAACAATAACCTTTTTTTTAACCTGTTACCTCTTCCCTTGATCTTCTTCTTGATGTATTTTCTCTCATTTCTTGTTTGCGCTATTTCATTAGATGGTGTAAGCAAGCCCTCAGCCATACTTAGTTTCCCAATTTTTTTCCCTTGTTTCTTAATTTCCTACTCTGATCAGGTACTTGGTTCTAATGATTCTTATCTCACTACAAAATAGATAGAAGCCACACTTGACACTTCTTAGCTGCCTCCTTGATGGGTTCCGCCTTTTCTTAATGACTTCTCTTTCAGAGAACTATCTTACATTGGAGTTTCTTGGTATTTTTGATCTTGAAGACTACGTACTATGGGCTACACTTGACGCTCTTTAGCTGCCTCCCTGAAGTGATTCACCATTCCTTAATGAATTCCCTTTTGGAAAACTACCTTACATTGGGGATGGTTTCTTGGTATTTTTGATCTTGAAGACTGTTTACTATGGTCTACATTTGGAATTCAACAGTTACCCTCTTGATTGGATTCATCTTTCTTTAATGAATTCCCTTTTGGAGAACTACCTTATATTGGATAGGTTACTTGGTATTTGATCTTGAGGACTGCATACTATGGGCCACACTTGACACTTCTCACATGCCTTCTTGATGGGTTCCACCTTTCCTTAATGATTTCTCTTTCAATGAACTGCTGTACATTGGGGATGGTTTCTTGGTATTTGATCTTGAGGACTGCATACTATGGGCCACACTTGACACTTCTCACATGCCTTCTTGATGGGTTCCACCTTTCCTTAATGATTTCTCTTTCAATGAACTGCCGTACATTGGGGATGGTTTCTTGGTATTTGATCTTGAGGATTTCATACTATAGGCTACACTTTACACTTCTTGATTGAATTCACCTTTCCACAATGTCTTCTTTTTTCAGAGAACAACCTTACATTGGGAATGGTTTTTTGGTATTTGATCTTGAAGACTGCATGCATACTAAGGGCTACACTCAGCACTCCTTAATTGCCCCCCCTTGACAGGCACTTTTCCATAATGACTGTCTTTTTGGAGAGCTACTTTTCATTGGGAATCTTTCTTAATATTTGAAATTACAACAATGGTTAAATACCTTGGAACCAATTTAACACATTCTTTTCCTTGGTGAAAGAAATCTCTTCGTGGTTACTATCATCAGAAAAAAAGGAATAAATGAGAAAAAAATATCACAGCATTTATCTCATTTGTTTTTTTTTTTGTCTGATGATGGTAACAATGCTGTTACCGAAATGTCACACACTATTAATTTATTTGGATTAGGTCTTATTTTCTTGGATTTGTTTTTTTTTTATTACCTTGTAGTTTTAATCTATAACCCAAATTGTGTGCCTTATCAAGGTTACTCTGTGATGATAAGACCCAATTTGGATTAGAGATTATAAACACAAGACGTGACGTTTCGGTAACAGCGTTGTTACCATCTTCAGACAAAAGTACTGAATGAGAAATTTTACCACAGCATGTTTTAGACAAGGTAATAAACACAAGGTAATAAGACCAAATCCAAATAAATAAATGGTGTGTGACGTTTCGGTAACAGCGTTGTTACCCATCTTCAGACAAAAGTAAAAACATGCTGTGGTAAAATTTCTCATTCAGTACTTTTGTCTGAAGATGGTGACAACACTGTTACCAAAACGTCACATACTATTTATTTATTTGGATTTGGTCTTATTACCTTGTGTTCCACTGTGCTATATTAAGTATTCCAGGGACAACCATACATAGAATGACCACCAAGAGTTGATTGTATAAGCCAGCGGGTGTTGTTGCAGTGTTTGCCTATGGAGCCACGGGGGCGGGGAAGACCCACACCATGCTGGGCACGGAGTACATCCCGGGTATCGCCTTCCTCACCGTCATTGAGCTGTACGAGAAGATTGAGTCCATCACCGACAAGATCTGTGAGATCTCCATTTCCTACCTGGAGGTATGTTCTCTCTGTCTCTCTGTGTTGGGAAAAACTCTCTTCCAGGTAAAACTGATGTCTTTCTTCTGTGGTGTAAATTACAGTTTTGTAGGATCATCGTATTAAACCATAGAAGCATAGGGCGCCTCTCCCGTCAAAATAAACGTCAAAAACCTGACGCCATCTATTGACCGTCGCCGCAACTAGTGGCCTCGGGTCGGTGTTGTGGCTTTGTCACTGACCCGAGGCTGCTTGTTGCGGCGACGATCAATAGATGGCGTTGGGTTTTTGACGTTTATTTTGACGGGAGAGGCGCTCTAGGCTTCTATCGATCAATTTTCTCCCGGCAAATTTTCCATCTTATTAAAGTTAAAGAAAAATACAAGTAGAACTACCTTCCTGTAAAAGACAACACCTAATTGCAGAGCCAAAGTGTCCTTTAAAGAGAGGTGTCCTCTTACCAGAGAGTTTCTTAATAGTAAAAATGGTAATTTTGCAAATGGAAACTGTCCTTTGTAGAGAGGTGTCCTCTAGCATGATTGTCCTCATGTGGAGGTTCTACTGTACTGGGATTGGTCCTAACAAGAAATTTTGCCACAGCTCTGAGAAACCCTTGGTGTCTTGCGCAGGTGTACAATGAGACCATAAAGGATCTGATGGTCCCCGGCGCCCGCCCACTAAACGTGAGAGAGGATCCGCAGCGTGGCGTAGTGGTGCCAGGCCTGTCCCTCCACAAGCCGTGCGGGGCCGAGGAACTCTTGAGCATGTTGTTGGCTGGCAACCGTAATCGTACGCAGCACCCCACAGATGCCAATGCTGAGTCGTCCCGCTCCCACGCGGTTTTTCAGGTACTCTTTCTGTTTTCCTTTTGACGAGAATGTTTATTATTATTTTTGTTATTAAATATATTTTTAATACAATATAATGTGGCTTATGATTGTAAAACGACATTTGAAAATTATCCCGCATGTGTTTCTTTTAAACGAAAAATTGAAAAAAAATTTTTTTTTTAAGGAGAAATAACGATTATTTCTAACCTTAGGGATGAAGTATGAAAGGATGAATTGTGAAGAGTAATGATAAACGGAAAAATAAAAGTGTCCAGGGATGGGAATTTATCTTTCCGTTTATCATTACTCTTCGCAATTCATCCTTTCATACTTCATCCCTAAGGTTAGAAATAATCGTTATTTCTCCTTAAATTTTTTTTTGATTTTTTTGTTTAAAGGAAACACATTCGTTTTAAATATTCGTTTTGATATGTGTTCTCCATATTTAAAAAAAAAAAATTTCCTTAGTGTCTAATCCCAATTTCTTTTATGTGTTTTGTTATTGATTTAATTTCCTATATTAAAACTTTCTACCCAAAGTATGCGAATTTGCATCCTCAATTTTCAAAATTATAAAATCGCCGGTGGCTGACATGAATTCACCTCCACAGGGATCTTGTCCCATACCTTCTTGTCTATATACCAGTAGGTTGGGGGTGAATGTCAGCTGACCCAATGTAACTGTAAAACTTCACAAAATTTCGAGTTTTTAAAGAACCACATTTTTTTTTATTGCCAACAATAAATAGTACTCGCATAAAGTTTTTATTTATGCCAGTAGATAAGGCACAATTTGGATTATAGATTATAAATACAAGGTAATAAGACCAAATAAATAAATAGTGTGTGACGTTTCGGTAACAGCTTTGTTACCATCTTCAGACAAAAGTACTGAATTACCTATTACCTTGTATTTATGCCAGTACTACAAGCAGCTTCACATGTAGTTCGCGAACCGCAGGTTGCTGACCTCTGCTTCAGGGAAAGGTGTCCTCTTATTGTAGAGCTTCTAAAGAGTAAAAATAGTATTTTTGGAGATGAAAACTGTCTTTTGTAGATACTACACTACACTTTGATCAGAGCCAAAAGGCAGAGAAGCAATTTGTAGAGAGGTATCCTCTCATTGAGTATGTGTTGTTGTTGTTTCTTATCCCCTTGTGTAAAGATTACATGAATTCCATGAGTTCATGCTTCTCGAGCTCATTGAGTATGTTCTACTGTACTGTAATATAAGTTTAGATATTAAAGATTCTTCCTGATTTGAAATTAAACGAAAAACATGGTAAAGGAAGACGAGTTTCTTTTATTGATGCATAGGTGCAAGTTTTCGGGTAAAAACCCTTCAACAGGCGAGCAATGAAGCGCGACTTATATGAACCCGAAAGCTTGCACCTATGCATCAATAAAAGAAACTCGTCTTCCTTTACCATGTTTTTCGTTTAATTAAAGATTCTCCTCTTTTTCTCTCTGCCCTGTTCCTGGTGTCTACAAGATGAATTGTGTAGACATGTGGTGGACTTACAGAAAAAGCAGTCGTCAACCTCTACCCACCATGATTATCATGGCCTGCACCACGTGTACTAGGGATAATAATAATAATAATAATTTTAAAAAGATGAATTCATTCTTTCCTTCAGTGAAGAAGTTTTGTGTCTCCCCAGGTGTATGTCAAGATCCAGGAGAAGCTAGGTGGCCTGAACCCAGATACCAAGCTGGCCAAGATGAGCCTGATTGACCTGGCTGGGTCGGAGAGAGCCTGCGCCACCAGGGGGCATGGTGCAGCCCGGCTCAGGGAGGGAGCCAACATTAACAAGTCACTTCTGGCCCTGGCAAGCTGCATCAACGCCCTGGCGAGCAGCGTAGGCAGGAAGGTGCATGTACCCTACCGCAACAGCAAGCTGACCCACCTGCTGAAGGACTCCCTGGGCGGAAACTGCCGCACCATCATGATAGCGGCCATTAGCCCTTCTTTTCTTCACTATGAGGATACCTACAACACCCTCAAGTACGCCGGCCGCGCCAGAGCTATTCAACTTACAGTGAGTATTCCTTCACCCTTTACAGCGCTTCTGCCAAATTCATTCTGGCATGGTTTAAAGAAACCTTATCATCAAAGTGAAAAAAATAGTACAAATGTGATATTGTACTGGGATAAGGTGGCATAGATTAAGAAAAAGGCATCTCCTTATCGTGCAACTGAAAGTTGCTGATGGCTTGCGCCATCTATCGGAATAAATATCAACTATTCTCGTTGATTTTTAATTATTGTTGCCAATTAATATATATTGCCAATTCTGGAATAATTAAAAAATCAACAAGAATAGTTGATATTTATTCTGATAGATGGTGCAAGCCATCAGTAACTTTCAGTTGCATGATAAGGAGATGCCTTTTTCTTAACTTATCATCAGTCATCTCTTCCGCCAAAATAGACAAGAAAACTTAAGGGCCATTTTTTGTCTTCCTCTGCAATCATGCTCTTGCCTTCAAGATTGCCTTTTTTTCCCCTCCTGTAGAATGTCCATTCTAATAGACTCTCAGATAGAAAATCCATTTATTTCCTAATGAGTGGCTAGTGACTACTGTGGAATCCATTGTTGAACAACCAGCTTGTTATATATATATATATATATTTTTTTTTTGCTTATCCCTAGTACACGTGGTACAGGCCATGATAATCAGGGTGGGTAGTTAGTGACTGCTTTTTACTGTAAGCGCACCACATGTCTACACATGTGAAAAGCAGTTCGACTTTGCACTTACAAATGCCAGAGCCCCGTTTGGTTACTTGCACTCGCTGATGGGGTTGGACTTTTGCAAGAATCGGGGGCCATTGGAGCATTTTTTTTTAAACAGAAAAAAAGTGTCCAATGCGGGAATCGAACCCGGGTCCTAGTGGTTGAAAACCAAACGGTTTAACCAGCCTTCCACCGACCTCCCATATTATTTTATTTTAAATTATATTTCATAGATTCAAATACTCTGCTAAATCGACCGCCAGAGGTCACTCTTCCCCTATAAAAACTTGTTGTTTTATCCTGATGGCCGGCTCAAATCTTTGTACATTATGTAAATAATCTTTTGTTTTCTTTGTTCTACTCGCCTTAAGCCAGGCATTACTTTTTATCAAATTATGTCTTTTTTATATATTCCTTTAACTCAATTAAATTACTGATCAAAACTATTTTTCATTATCATACTTTAAAGATTTCAACCATGACTGCATTTCCATACCAATAATCTTCAACATGATCTAAATTCAAGCAGAAAATATATTTTTTTCTATTTATATAATCTATATATATTTTATTATCCCTCGTACACGTGGTACAGGCCATGATAATCATAGTGGGTAGTTAGCGACTGCTTTTATACTGTAAGTTCACAACATGTCTACACATTTGATAAGGCACAATTTGGATTATAGATTATAAACACAAGGTAATATAAGACCAAATTCATATAAATAAATAGTGTGTGATGTTTCAGTAACAGCGTTGTTACCATCTTCAGACAAATGTACTGAATTTATTTATTTGGATTTGGTTTTATTTACCTTGTGTTTATGTCTACACATTTGATAAGTCACAATTTGGATTATAGATTATAAAGACAAGGTAATATAAGACCAAATTCAAATAAATAAATAGTGTGTAACATTTCGGTAACAGCGTTGTTACCATCTTCAGACAAATGTACTGAATTTATTTATTTGGATTTGGTTTTATTTACCTTGTGTTTATGTCAACACATTTGAAAAGCAGTTCGACTTTTGCACTTACAAATGTGCCAGAGCCCCCGGCTTGTAGTAACTGAAGATAACCGGCCAGTCTACTGACAGTTGTCTTTGTGCAGCTGAAGAAGAATGTGATCAGTGTGGACCTCCACCTCAGCAAGTACTCCAAGGTAGTGGATGAACTGCGGAAGGAGGTGAGTGCATTTAACTTGTGTAACAACACCCTATCATATAACTTGGCTTGAAATATACACTCATGGACAAAGGCAAAGTCAGACTTTCACCAAAGTGTGCCTGGATCATGGTGCCATGATCAACGAAAGCTGCACCCCTACACCCCATTCTATGAGATCAGCTTGAGGAGCATGTGAGCTCATGGAGTTCGTGTAACCTTCACACAAGGGGATAAGAAACAACACAACTCAAGGACAAAACTTGAGGAAGTTTTACCTTTTACCATGTACAGTAGAACCTCCCTGTAAAGTGACACCTAATTGCAGAGCCAAAGTCTCCTTTAGGGAGAAGTGTGTCCTCTTATTGGAGAGTTGCTCAATAGTAAAAATGGGAATTATGCAAATGAAAACTGTCCTTTGTAGAGAGGTGTCCGCTAAAGGGAGGTTCTACTGTATATAACTCTGAAAGATATTACAGTGACCTTTATTGAAGACACATGTTGTTGTTTCTTATCCCCTTGTGTAAGGATTACACGAATTCCATGAGTTCATGCTCTTCGAGCTGTTTTATGATGAGCAGCGGCCTCTCCCAAAGGTCCTGTTTAGTGCATCTAATGCAAGCCAAAATGTGTTCTGGAGCTGCAGGTGCCAAGCTACATTTTGGGCAAGTGGTGTAGATTTTGTTATTATTTTCTATCTTCAATGGCTTGAGATGGCCTGTTCTAAATCTTGCTAGTGTTGTTTGATGCTGTCTATTTCTGATGTTCAGAGCTCCTCCTGGGTTCACTCCACTGTACCAACTGATTCCACGGCAGATTCAGGGAGTACTGGATAAGGGTACGAGGGCTAAAGGGGGGGGAGTCCTACTGGAGCGTAGGACGGGTTTAACTGAGTCCGAACGAGAGGGCACGGTCAGCAACCTTGCCAATGAACTCTCGGAGACGCCTGTGGGTGAATGGTCAACCCCATGGAGCCAGACCTTAATGGCGGGCGCGAGGGGCCTACCAAAGGCCGCTCGGTGCATGGAGAATGCATCATTCTTTTTGGCTGTGTGACCTTGTAAGCAGCAAAGGTATTCGGTTTATGGGCCTTCCAGGCCTGGGGAACCTTTGCTCCTAGAATGTACCAACTGTGCTTAGGTGGGATCCAGAAGACACATGTGATAACCAAGGGTGAACAAAATTGCCTGTCTTCTTAAAAAAAAAATGACCAGCAATGTCAAAGACTTTCCACTTCCTTAAGTTTTGTTCATGAGTGTAGTGTCAAAGATCTTTTATTCTAGTGGGTGCTTTTCTAAAGTCTTCATTGGTGTTTTGCTGGTAAAGATTCCAATTAGCCTTTTTGAATTTCTAGAATTTTTCTTTAATTGAGCTGGTTTTGGTCTTGGTGCTAATTTCTATCAAAATAGGCAAATGATCACTTCCAATACTTTTTAATATTTGCCATTTGCATTTGTGGAAAATGTCAGGACTGGAGAAACTTTTATCAAGTGCTTGTGCAGTATTATAGCTCTAGGAATGGTGGGTAGGATTCCCATCATTTAAGCACATGAAGGCATTGTCGTCAAATAAGTTTGAAAGTATTTTGCCTCTTGGGTTTGGCATGGAACATCCCCATAGTTGATGTTTGGCATTAAGGTCACCTACAATAATAGTGTTGTCTGTAAGAAATTGAGCCATTGTTCCATCGTCAATAAGTTTATTGTTTGGTGGGTGATACATATTGAATATGTTGATAGTTTTGTTTTGACTGAGGTAGACTTTGATACCTTGGGCTTCAAGGTCTGATGTGTTTGGAATATTAATGGCTATGTCTTCATAGTACAAATTCTAGATTAAAAATGCAAGGCCACCCCCTTCTTTATTTCTGTCTTTTCTGAGGATATTGTAGTTTTTTTATTTGAGATTGTACTTTTCATTTAATATGGTCCAATCATACCCAATCATGATGGTTGTCAAAATAATAATCTACTCCGACTCAAGAGCAGCCATTTATACCCTTCAAAGCTGCTTCTCCAGTCAAGAACCTCTCCTCAAGAGCATTGCAAAGTCTGTAAACCGACTCCCAGCCAACAGCTCAGTCACAGTGCAATGGCTTCCAGCTCACGTTGGAATTCCTGGTAATGAGCTGGCAGACTCTCTGGCAAAGGCTGGAGCTCTTGGCCTACCTGAAGCAAGAGAATCTACCACCCAACTAGACGAAAGAGACCTCCTCCGTAACATCAAAACCCAATGCCTGCAGGAATGGAAATCTGATGCTGCACATGACTGGTACAGAGCAGGAGGGACAAGCACCGGTTCTGTCCTTCCAAGAGAACAACAGTCTTGATTTCCAGACTTAAGTCTGGTCATCTACGGACAATGACTTTCCAGAATGGTTGCAAGGTTTTCCCACTATGTACTAAGTGCAATTCTCAGCCTGCAACCCCAAGACATATTATTGACTGTATTGACTCATCCATTGATGAGCTCTACTTTTCCCCGGCAGACACCATAAAAAATCTCAAGCTTTACAAGCTTGATACCTTAGTGTGATTGAGTGGAGATAAGAAAGAAGAAGAAGAAGATTTAATTTGGTTTTCTGTAGGGCTATAATTTGTATCTTTGTTTTTCAGCTATTTCCATTATTTCTTCTATGTATGTATGTATCCCAGGAAGAATCCCAGGGTGGTTCCCCAGGGAGAGTCCTGCTGAATATATGTGTAATATATAATATGTTTATATGGTTTTGACCAAGGACTTGGTTGTTGTTGTGTGATGTAATCAATATATAGCGTGGTGAGATATTCATGTTTTTAGTTCTTATGATAATTCTGTAATAATAAAATATTATACAAATATATAACATACAATATCTTTTAATAGAAACTACACTACCTATTGGATATTAGGTAGAAGAGTACATAACAGTATGTAATAAGGCACAATTTGGATTATCGATTATAAACACAAGGTAATAAGACCAAATCCAAATAAATAAATAGTGTGTGATGTTTCGGTAACAGCGTTGTTACCAAATCCAAATAAATAAATAGTGTGTGACATTTCGGTAACAGCAGTACAAAGTTCTTGACAAAATTACTTTTGTCTGAAGATGGTAACAACGCTGTTACCGAAACGTCACACACTATTTATTTATTTTGATTTGGTCTTATTACCTTGTGTTTATAACAGTATGTATGTCAGAGGGATATCAGTTGTATGTGGGTGGGTGGTAGAACAACGAGCTGAAGGAGAAGGTGAGGGAACTGGAGACGGAGAACAACGAGCTGAAGGTATTGGCTCCGCCCTCTTCTTCCTCCCCCATCCCCGCCTCCACGGAAGATGAAACTGCTCCGCTACCTCTCAACCAAACAGAAGTCCATTACCAGACACTTCGCAATAAGCTCCTCGACACGGAGAGCAAACTTAAACAGCTACAGGTACTGGCATCAACTGTCATCTTCTTGTCCAAAGCTGACTTATCTTTTTCTGGTATTTTCAGCTCAGGTTGCGCTGGAGGGAAAATTGCTTCAAGCGACTCGCCTGTCTCAATATGGATCATAGTCGGCTCCTGAGGGTAAGTTGTTTTCTCACTGATTACTTTTATAGAGGAAATAAGAGGAAAATACCTAACTACAGTAGAACTATCTCTTTGTAATGGACAACTTCTAGCTGTCCTTTAGGGAGAGGTGTGTCCTCTTACTATTTTTTTAAATTATACCTAATACACATGGTACAGGCCATGATAATCATGGTAGATAGAAGTTGGCGACTGCTTTTACTGTAAGTGCACCATATGTCTACACATGTGAAAAGCAGTTCGACTTTGTACTTACAAATGTGCCAGAGCCCCGTTTGGTTACCTGCACTCGCTGGTGGGGTTGGACTTTTGCAAGAATCGGGGGGCCATTTTGGAGCCTTTTTTTTTTTTTCAATCAGAAAAAATTACCAATGGGGGGAATCGAACCCGGGTCGTAGCGGTCGAAAACCAACGGTTTAGACCATCTTTCCACCGACCCCCCCTAAAAAAACATACCTAACTACAGTACCTCTCTGTAAAAGACAACTCCTAGCTGCAGAGTCAAACTGTCCTTTAGGGAGAAGTATGCCCTCATATCGTAAAATAGCTAAATGGCAAAAAATTATAATTCTGGAAATGAAAACTTGAGCTTATTATATAGGTGTCCATATATATGTGGGTTATACTGTATGGGTATTACATGTTTATACACACACACACAAAAACCTTTATTAAGACACACAGGTCTTACAGAGGATTCTCCTTGGGGTTACAAGACGGAGATACCTATGAAAGTGGGAAATATACAAAGGGGTAAAAATGGAGAAAGATTATATACACATGGTAAATATATACAGATTATTATTTGAATAATCCTATGGAAAATAAGAAAAATTTTTTTTTTTGGAAATATGGATGGGAGAAGTGGAGAGCGAAAAGAGGAAAGAAAACGTATTTACATATGGAACATACATATAATGGAACAAGTCAATTTAAGCTCTTCTGCTCACACAGCACAGGTGGACCATGGCTTTTTCAAGAAATCTTTAAGAGATTTTCCAGGAAAATCTGATACATGTTTATATACTGTATATATTGTAACATAGATGATTAGGAAAG
This sequence comes from Cordylochernes scorpioides, assembly GCA_030710605.1. NCBI lineage: Eukaryota > Metazoa > Arthropoda > Arachnida > Pseudoscorpiones > Chernetidae > Cordylochernes > Cordylochernes scorpioides. Next base: position 2,751,650 of record CP092876.1, on the reverse strand, counting down.
ACAATCTTCAGTATGATACAGCAATTTATTTAAGGCAAGAACAAATTAAAATTTCTGTCCTCCCAAGAGAACAACAGTCTTTGATTTCCAGACTTAAGTCTGGTTATCTATGGACAATGACTTTCCAGAATGATTGCAGGCTTTTCCCCCAAGACACATTATTGACTGTATTGATTCATCCATTGATAAGCTCTACTCTTCCCCGGCAGACACCATCAAAAGTCTCAAGCTTTACAAGCTTGATACCTTGTTGTTGTTGTTGTTTCTTATCCCCTTGTGTAAAGATTACACGAATTCCATGAGTTCATGCTCCTCAAGCTTTTTTATGATGAGCAGCGGCCTCTCCCAAAGGTCCTGTTTAGTATATCTAATGCAAGCCAAAATGTGTTCTGGAGCTGCAGGTACCAAACTACATTTTGGGCAAGTGGGATAAATTTTGTTATTTTTTTTCCATATTCAATGGCTTGAGATGGCCTGTTCTAAATCTTGTTAGTGTTGTTTGATGCTGTCTGATGTTCAGAGTTCCTCTTGGGTTCACTCCACTGTACAAACTATGCTTAGGTGGGATCCTCCAGTTCTTGTGCTTGATACCTTAATATGATTGAGTGGAGATAAGAAAGAAGACAAATATATAAAATACAATATAAACAATGAGGGAAGTTTACAGAGAAGCAAAATAGATGATTTGTTTATAAAATAGTTTGTTACAATATAATAGATGAAGTAGAATCCCTCCCTCCATGAGAAGACACTCCCACTAGAGGACACCTCTCTACAGAGGACAGTTATTTCATTTGCAAAATTACAATTTTTACTATATAGCAACTCTCCGGTAAGAGGTCATACCCCTCCCTAAAGGACACTTTGACTCTGCAATTTGGTGTTGTCCTTTTCAGAGAGGTTCTACTGTATTTCTAAAGTAAAAAAAAAATCACCAAAATGAACTTTGGGAATATTAGATTATAACTTCCCTTATAATACAAGAAAATACAATCTAAATATATTAATAGTGTGTGACGTTTCGGGCAACAGCATTGTCACCATCATCAGACAAAAGAATAAATGGTGCTTTATGTAATAAGTTGTGCTTTATCATTTCCCTTATATATTATCAAATTACAAAACTATTTTAGACGCGTAATATTCTTTTTAAAATAAAACAATTTCTACTGCCCTTACTGCAATGGAAAAATTAAAGGGAGGGCCTGGCTCATGGCCAGCTTATGTCCATAGTTCATCTAAAATACCCATTTGAAGAGTCAAGCAACAGTATCACTATAAAAGTAAGTTCCAAAAATGCAATATAACACCGGTATGGTAGATTAAACTGGCGAAACCGCTGGGAGGGTTCACCACTGATGAGCCAGGCCCTCCCTTTAATTTTTCCATTGCAGTAAGGGCAGTAGAAATTGTTTTATTTTAAAAAGAATATTACACGTCTAAAATAGTTTTGTAATTTGATAACAGATGGCGCGCTAGTGCATCAAAACTTATATATTATGCTAACCTAAAAATAATCCTCATACAGTAGAACCTCCATGAGAAGACACTCCCACTATAGGACACCTCTTTACAAAGGACAGTTTTCATCTCCAAAATTACCATTTCTATTAATTAGCAACTCTCCAGTAAGAGGACACCTCTCCCTAAATTTGACACTGAAACAAGGTGTCCTTTGCAGGGAGGTTCTACTGTATATATATATATATTTTTAAAGAAAAATAGTTTCAGCTACTGATTACAAACACATATAATTTCTTTGACAACATTACAACAAGAAATGACTAGTAATGCTCATGTTATTAAAATCTAAAAAAAAAAAAAAAAAATGAGCGTGATTATCGAGCAAAAAGTATCTTCAACTTGCTTTTTAACGCTGACAATGTAATTCTACTGTATTAGGTTTTTAGGTGGAGTATCACCAGACAGCGGTGGTACCATTCTGAGCCAATCACTGCTGTGTTGGAGAGGTCCCACAGAAGTTTGTGTGATCACAGAGTACAGCCAAGAAGGAGTCTGCCCTCCGGTCCCTACAGCTGAGGGAGCAGAAGCTGCTGGGGGAACAGAAGGAGCTGAGACAGGAGCTGGAGAATCTGGAGCCACCAGCCAAGAGAGCCAAGACAGTCCAGCTGGCTGGGGATGTCAAGGAGCTCCGGCTGCAGAGCAGACACCAGGAGCAGGTGGCATTGATGCAAAGCCAGCAGTTGGAGTTGGCTCAAAAGTAAGTCCCCCACTCTGGTTTTGTACCTTCCCCAGCTCTACCTGGTTTCTATGGCCATATTTACCTAGGCTGATAGGAATTTCTCTTTTATGGTATTTCACTTTATATATGCAGTAGAACTACCTCCCTGTAAAGGACATCTAATTGCAGAGCCAAAGTGTCCTTTAGGGAGAGGTGTCCTCTTTCAGAAGAGTTGCTAAATAGTAAAAATGGTAATTTTGCAAATAAAAACTTTCCTTTGTAGAGAGGTGTCCTCTCATAGAGGTTCTATTGTATATATGTCATAATTTGTACATAACTGGATGTAATCCCACCACAATATGTATGCAATGTGTTTTAAAAAGATTTTAATAAAAACAAGGCTTAGAAATCTGGGAGAAAGATTTAGAGAAAGGCCATCAAAGAGGAAGCAATCATTAGCAGGTTTTATTATCCAGGAACTCATAAAACTGGGTTCAAGAACCTAGTATTTCCTGGATCAGGTCAGAACAAGTCCAGAACAAAAGGATAGCAAAGGCCCAATCAGAGAATAGGGAATTAGCTAGGAACCAATAGAAAGCTTACACGTCTCAAACACCAGCCAATCAAAACCCTGAATAGCCTCGTGTTAAATCGGGAACAGAGTTTAGTCAGTTAAGAAGGTGGCACCATAGAGGGCAGTTGGGACCTGGACAGCATCGAGTTATCACCTGGACCGACCAAGGAACCGTTTAGGAGCCAGCCACCACCCTTTCAACGATCAGATAAGTCCCATCTTCAATAATGTGAACAGCCATAGTTAATAGCCAACTCCGTCAAATAGCTTCAACCCCTTTCTCCCTAGATCGCTTGCCTTTTTCAATCTAAATCCTGTGTTTCTTTCGTTATTTTCCCCTGTGAGAACACCTTGTCACTTCAGCAACGACTGCGCCCACCACAATTCAATCAATCAATCAACAACTCACCCCATCTCCAAAAAGGTATTATCCCAACGTTACAGTGAGTCGACAGAATTCTACAGTGTAATACATTAAATATTACAGTGGTAACTTCCGACGTTACATATATATATATATATAAATAAATAGATGGAAATTTTGCTAGGAGATTGATCTATTAAAATAAAGGTTACCTCTCCTGTTAAAATAGATGCTAAAACTAAGGTCTTCATTTTTTTTTTCTAGCCATAGATTTGTCCCAGCCACTCTACCGGCAGATCGTGAAAATTTCATTTAATCCCTTGTGGATCTCATGAAATCAGTCTTCCCTGGACTGATAGCCTGAAACCATAATCTCCAGGTGGATGCTTCTCAGTTTACCAAAGCTGGTGTTGTAGCTTTGTCACAGACCTGAGTCCGCTCGTTTGTGGAGATGGTCAATAGATGGTGCTTAGTTTTAGCTCTCTTGGCTCTCTCTCTCTCTCTCTAAACTGTCCTTTGTAAAGAGATGTCCTATAGTGGAAGTGTCCTCTCATGGAGGTTCTACTGTATGAGGATTATTTTTAGGTTAGCATAATATATAAGGGAAATGATAAAGCACAATTTATTCTTTTGTCTGATGATGGTGACAATGCTGTTGCCCGAAACGTCACACACTATTAATATATTTAGATTATATTTTTTGTAATATAAGGGAAGTTATAATCTTATATTCCCAAATTTCATTTTGGTGAATTTTTTTTTCCACGCTTGTTCGGCGGTACATATAATAAAATTGGAACACTTAGTTTTAGCGTCTATTTTAACCGGAGATGCGACCTTTATTCTTATAGATATTTAGCGGGACCTCATTTTATTAGAAAGAGTACTATTAAGCATGGATGTCTTCTTACAAATAGAATAAACTTCTACTGTTCATACATTGCAAAGAAAAAATATTGGGAGGGCTTGACTCATCAGTGGTGAACCCTCTCAGGTGGCGTGACCGTAGCCAACCAATAGGAGGGCGCCATTCCAAAAAAAAAAAGCAAACGGTGACAGAGATGAAAACTGATGACTGATTGTTGATTAGGAGATGAGGAATGACGCTCGTAACTGTATATAGAATGATAACATGTTATGAGAAAAGCATCTCTTGATCATGCGACTCTTTAGCTGTGCACAATCAGGGGGTGGGGGGAGAGCTGCCTTTTTTGTTTCCTATAATTTATTCAACCTGAACCCAGTATAATACAGTAGAACCTCCATGAGAGGACACTCCGGCTAGAGGACACCTCTCTACAAAGGACAGTTTTCATTGTCAAATTTACCATTTTTTACTATGTAACAACTCTCCGGTAAGAGGATACCTCTTCATAAAGGATACTATTGCTCTGCAACTAGGTGCCCTTTACAGGGAGGTTTTATTGTATCACTTTGGTAGTGTTTGTATGTTCCACCACCACTCTAAGTGACTGTCGCGCAGGTTGCTGCTCATGTCGTTTGAGCTGAACACAGAGCAGCAGCAGATCCTGCGTGGCCACGGGTTCCTCACCCAGGACCTGCAGACTCGGTATGAGACCCTGCTGAGGGCATCTGAGTCCTCGAAGGAGGTGGTGTGGGCGGACCAGGTGGCGGAGGAGAAGGGAGAGGAGGAGGGACTGAGCAAGCTGCTGCAGCTCCCTGTGGAGAGTTGCCTGCCCCTCACTCCCCGCCCTGCCGCCACCCCTCTCGTCTCCTTCCGCAACATCTCCACTGGCGGGGAGTCCACTCTCTCCTGCCAACGCAGCCTCAACGACACCTTCAACGGCTTGGCATCCCAGAAAACAGATCTCAACGCCACTTTCAACATTGAGGAGAATGGAGCAGCCGGGGATAAAGGTATGTGTCTTTGTAACCTTTTTTTTTTTTGTTACTTTATTCCACGTATACATTGTACAGGCCATGATAATCATTGTGGAAATGATAAGGCACAATTTGGATTATAGATTATAAACACAAGGTTTTTTTTTTTTTGCTTATCCCTAGTACACGTGGTACAGGCCATGATAATCATTGTGGGAATGATAAGGCACAATTTGGATTATAGATTATAAACACAAGGTTTTTTTTTTTTGCTTATCCCATGTATACATTGTACAGGCCATGATAATCATTGTGGAAATGATAAGGCACAATTTGGATTATAGATTATAAACACAAGGTTTTTTTTTTTTTTTGCTTATCCCTAGTACACGTGGTACAGGCCATGATAATCATGGTGGGTAGTTAGCGACTGCTTTTTACTGTAAGCGCACCACATGTCTACACATGTGAAAAGCAGTTCGACTTTGCACTTACAAATGTGCCAGAGCCCCGTTTGGTTACTTGCACTCGCTGGTGGGGTTGGACTTTTGCAAGAATCGGGGGGCCATTGGAGCATTTTTTTTTTAAACAGAAAAAAGTGTCCAATGCGGGGATCGAACCCGGGTCGTAGTGGTCGTAAACCAAACGGTTTAACCAGCCTTCCACCGACCCCCCATAAACACAAGGTAATAAGACCAAATAAATAAATAGTGTGTGACGTTTCGGTTACAACATTGTTACCGAAACATCACACACTATTTATTTATTTGGTCTTATTACCTTGTGTTTATCATTGTGGGAAGTAGTAAGCAACTGCTTTTACTGTAAGTGCACTGCATGTCTACACATGTGAAACGCAGTTTTGTCTTTTGCACTAGCAAGTGTGTCAGACTTGTTTACTTGCACTCACTCGTGGTGGGGTTGAGCTTTTGCAAGAATCAGGGGTCATTGGAGCTTTTTTTTTTTTTTATAAAAATGTTATGAATGTTAGTCCTGTGTTGAATTATGGCTGTATTTTAACCTAAATAGGTTGATTTGGAATTTGAAAAACTTCTTTTTCTTTTTTTTTTGCTTATCCCTAGTACACGTGGTACAGGCCATGATAATCATGGTGGGTAGTTAGCGACTGCTTTTTTACTGTAAGCGCACCACATGTCTACACATGTGAAAAGCAGTTTGACTTTGCACTTACAAATGTGCCAGAGCCCTGTTTGGTTACTTGCACTCGCTGGTGGGGTTGGACTTTTGCAAGAATCGGGAAAAACTTAATTATGATAAGGGTTGAGTTAAAGAGGTAATTTGAAAAGGGAAATTGCATGGGCCTTGAAAAAACTGGTTGAATATTAAGTCATAAATTATTGTCAGTTAAATATGGTGTATATATTTAGGTATAATTTGGTTATATATGGTGTATATATTTAGAAGGAAATTTTGCCGGGATATTGATCTAAAGAGACAAAGGTCGCCTCTCCCATCAAAATAGACGTCAAAACCAGACGCGCCATCTATTGACTGTCGCCGCAAACTAGCGGCCTCTGGTCAGTGAAAAAATTTCCTTCTATATTTTATCCATAGAATTGGCCCAGCCACTTTGCAAGCTAAACACCTCTTTGGCAGATTGTCAAGATTCCATTAGATCCCGTGTGGATCTCATGGAATAAAGTCCGCCCTAGACTGACGAGGGCCATTAGCCCGAAACCATGGTCTCTAGGTGGACGCTTCTCAATTTGCCAAAGCTGGTGTTGTGGCTTTGTCACCGACCCGAGGCCACTAGTTTGCGGCGACGGTCAATAGATGGCGTCTGGTTTTGACGTCTATTTTGATGAGAGAGGCAACCTTTGTCTCATTAAATATATATTATTGTCAGCATACAATAATAAAATACACTTGTACAAGAGTTCTTAATACTCTGAGAAACTTTTAATTATTTTTATAATAATGTAATAAAGGAACTGTGATGCCACAGAGATATTTGGTAGGTTTGTCTATTTAAGACCCAGAGTATAATGCTGACATTAGGTCAGCTATTTTTGAACACTGTGGATTTACTACTCTGGACTATGGATTAGGTTGAAAAACTTCAATAAAGCATAATTTGGATTATAGGTTATTTTTTAAATTTTATTTTTTATTTTTTTTTTGCTTATCCCTAGTACATGTGGTACAGGCCATGATAATCATGGTGGGTAGTTAGCGACTGCTTATTTACTGTAAGCGCACCACATGTCTACACATGTGAAAAGCAGTTCGACTTTGCACTTACAAATGTGCCAGAGCCCCGTTTGGTTACTTGCACTCGCTGGTGGGGTTGGACTTTTGCAAGAATCGGGGGCCATTGGAGCATTTTTTTAAACAGAAAAAAGTGTCCAATGCGGGAATCGAACCCGGGTCGTAGTGATCAAAACCAAACGGTTTAACCAGCCTTCCACCGACTCCCCCATTATTATAAATACAAGGTAATAAGACCACAAATTCAAATAAATAGTGTGTGACGTTTTGATAACAGCGTTGTTACCAAAATGTTGTACACTATTTGTTTGGATTTGTGGTCTTATTACCTTGTACTTCAATGGAAAGTTCTTATGAGATGAAGAAAATGAATTCAAAGTGAGAAGAATATCAATGTTGAGTGATTCAGTCCTTTTGTCTGATGATGGTAACAACACTGTTACACCTGAATGTCACAGACATTTCATTAATTTGGATTGGGTCTTGATACCTTATGTATGTTGTTGTTGTCATAAAAAAATCTACCCCACTTGCCCTAAATGTAGCTTGGCACCTGCAGCTCCAGAACACATTTTGGCTTGTATTAGATTTACTAAATAGGACTTTTGGTAGAGGCCGCTGCTTATCATCAAACAGCTCGAGGAGCATGAACTCATGGAATTTGTGTAACCTTTACACAAGAGGATAAGAAACAACAACATGTTGCGTTGTTGTTTCTTATCCCCTTGTACAAAGATTACACCAATTCCATGAGTTCATCCTCCTCGAGCTGTTTTATGATAAGCTGCGGCCTCCTCTCCCATAGGTCCTTTTTTTTTTTTTTTTAATTATTAATTTTATTATCCCTAGTACAGGTAGTACAGGCCATGATAATCATGGTGGGTAGTAGTTGGCAACTCCCTTCACTGTAACTACACCACATGTCTACACATGTGAAAAGCAGTTTGACTTTTGCAGTTAAAAATGTGCCAGAGCCCCGTTTGGTTACTTGCACTCGCTGTTGGGGTTAGATTTTTGCAAAAATTGGGGGGGCCCATTGGAGCATTTCTTTTATATAGGTCCTGTTTAGTGTATCGGATGCGAGCCAAAATATATGGATTAGAGGGGTTGTATCTTTTACATTGATACCATGTGGCTTGTAGAGATTGTTCAAACGCTTAGTTTTCTCTACCGTGGTTACATCTGGTATTATCCAGGACCGGGTGCAGACCAGAACATCCCACCCCGGACCTTCGCCCAGGTCCTCAAGAGTCCGGCAGTCAACAAGGAAGTTGTGGCTAAGATCCACAGGCCCATCTACACAGGTAAGTGTCTAGAGGGGTATTTAATCTGTGTCTGGATTCTAGGGGGGATTTAAAAGGATTAATTTCTAATACAATGCGGCTTGTGATTGTAAAACGACATTTGAAAATTATCCCACATGTGTTTCTCTTGAACGAAAAATCAAAATTTAAGGAGAAATAACGATCATTTCTAACCTTAGGGATGAAGTATGAAAGGATGAATTGTGAAGAGTAATGATAAACGGAAAAAATCCATCCCTGGACGCTTTTATTTTTCCGTTTATCATTACTCTTCACAATTCATCCTTTCATACTTCATCTCTAAGGTTAGAAATAATCGTTATTTCTCCTTAAATTTTGATTTTTTGTTCAAGAGAAACACATAAAGGATAATTTTCAAATGTTGTTTTACAGGATTAATTTCATTTAATATTTAAACATTGGACCTTCTATCTTTCCATGTGGCACTCTTGAGTAACATTCTCTATGTCTACATAAAAAGAAGCTTCAATTATTTTTTTTTTCTGTCTTACAAAAAAACCCAATTCAATTTACATTTTAAACACAAGGTAATAAGACCATTAAAAGTTTTTTCAAATATAATTAAAAGCATATCTATAAAACATATGAAAAAACTTTTAATTCTAAGAATAATAATCATCAGGTGTTTATCCCATCTGTTTATCAGATAAATATCTTCTTATCTGTTATCTTGTTTACACACTTGATACCAGGAACTAATTAAAAGCATGCTGTGGTAAAATTCTCTCATTCAGTACTTTTGTCTGAAGATGGTAACAACACTATTACCGAAACGTCACACACTATTTATTTATTTGGATTTGGTCTTATTACCTTGTGTTTATAATCTTTAATCCAAATTGTACCTTATCAATTTACATTTTAGTAAGATAAGTTGTGGCGTCACCTCTTACTCTTTTTGTTAATTGATTAGGTACAATTAAAATTTTATAGATTAGAAACACAACACAGAATCTAAATAGATAGTGTGTAACATTTCTGTAACAGCGTTGTTACCATCATTCAGTACTTTTTTTTCTGATGACGGTAACAATGTTGCCTTGGATTTACACAAACCAATCTGTTAACGAGTTTAATTGTCTTAGTTTTCCTGCATATCAAGCAAACCCCAATGGAACTGAACCTATGGCTCACTATAGTCATAGTTCACTGTATAATAGAACTCCGCCTTTGCCGGTCCCAAGCCCGGATGAAAAAGAAGGAGGGGGAGCAGTAACAAGCTCACTAAAAAAACCTGGGCTCAGCTGGCCCGGCTGATAGTACCCTGTAAGGGCTCCTGATCCAGAGATACAGGATGTCTGTACTCCATGTTAGGAGCGGCTGCACATGGCATATGTTCCTCATGTCAGAGGCGGCCATTTCTTTTGGAGCTAAGTCAGTGGCCTGCTACTGAGTAGTGCTCCCAGTCTTAATGACAAAGGCAGACACATTCTACTTCACCCAGTCATGATGGTTGTCAAACAGACACTTAAAGTGTTACAACTTGATACCCTAATATGTTTGAGTGGAGATAAGGAAAAAGAAGACTGTATAATAAAATAAAAAATGGGGATTATTTCAGGTTCGCTTTATTCCAGGTTTGTTTTAGTGGGGTTTTACTTGGATTTGGTCTTATTACCTTGTGTTTCTCTTGTTAATTTGTCAATGGCCTTTCATTTCAAGTCGCCTCTCCATGAGGTTGTAATACAAACACCTAAAGTGTACTGAAGTGACCAACTTGTGGTTGTGTTGGTAGCTTTTAGTAACTTGGATTTCTTTTGTTAATTGTCAAGAGCCTTTCATTGCGAGTGGTTTACATTACAGACACCAAACCCAAAGTGTACTGAAGTGACCAACCTGTGGTTGTGTTGACAGGTCCATCAGGACAGCTTTTAGTAACTTGGATTTCTTTTGTTAATTGTCAAGAGCCTTTCATTGCGAGTGGTTTACATTACAGACACCAAATCCAAAGTGTACTGAAGTGACCAACTTGTGGTTGTGTTGGTAGCTTTTAGTAACTTGGATTTCTTTTGTTAATTGTCAAGAGCCTTTCATGGCGAGTGACTTACATTACAGACACCAAATCCAAAGTGTACTGAAGTGACCAACCTGTGGTTGTGTTGGTAGCTTTTAGTAACTTGGATTTCTTTTGTTAATTGTCAAGAGCCTTTCATTGCGAGTGGTTTACATTACAGACACCAAATCCAAAGTGTACTGAAGTGACCAACTTGTGGTTGTGTTGGTAGCTTTTAGTAACTTGGATTTCTTTTGTTAATTGTCAAGAGCCTTTCATGGCGAGTGACTTACATTACAGACACCAAATCCAAAGTGTACTGAAGTGACCAACCTGTGGTTGTGTTGGTAGCTTTTAGTAACTTGGATTTCTTTTGTTAATTGTCAAGAGCCTTTCATTGGGAGTGGTTTACATTAGACACCAAACCCAAAGTGTGCTCAAGTGACCAGTACCTGACCTATGATTGTGTTGACAGGTCCATCAGGGCGACCAGTCTCCGCCAAAAAGCAGCAATGGCGACACACCCCCTACAAGAACAACTCCACCCGCAGGCTGACTAGGGGACCCTACTACCTGTAGTGATGGGGGTCGGCTTCTTTTTTTATTTTTTAAACCAAGTGGTATGTACCATAGTGTAAATAATACATGTGTGTGTCTAAATAAATTAAAATATCTTTTTTTTTTTATATAATACTTTTTATTTTTTATTTGAAGTAATTTTTTCATCTTTATTTCTTTCTCTAAACTTTTTTTTGATGGTATAAAATGATGGTTTTTTTTGGGTTTATATAATAACAAGTGACTGTACAACAAACTGGTTTTTTATAAAAAACAAACAAATGAAGGAACCGTTGTTGTTCGGTCCTTATTCTTGGAGGGTTTCTCGCTCCGTGTGTCACTTCATCTCAGTGGTTGATGCAGTTCTACTGTGGAAAACTTTGGAAATTATCAACAACATTAGCTGAGCATTCTCAATAATTTGCTGCTTTGGAATTTGAGTTTTTTTTTTAATTACCTAGCTTTATAGAACAGGATTGTATAGGAACATTGATTTTTTAAAAAATCATAGAAACTAATGGCAAAGAGTGTTTTCCCAAAGATTTTACTGAAATAGCTTTTTTTGTGAGAAACTTTTTTTTTTTTTTTTTTTTCCAACTACAGTATAAAACTTTGCTATAGTAAAGCCCAACTTTTTGGCTCACTATTTGGTATCACTAATATTGGGAATTATATTTAGGTTCTCAAACTTTGCTATATCCCTGATTTAGTTTATCAAGATTTTTCTATATATATATATACTCATGGACAAAACTGAATGAAATGGAAAGTCTTTGATGTCTCTGATCATATGTATTATTTTTTTTAAGGAGACAGGCAATTTTGTTATCTCGTGTGACTTCAATAAAGGTCACTGTAATAGCTTTCAGTTATTGTCTGAATCCCGATATACATGTTAAAAGGTACAACTTCCTTAAGTTTTGTCCGTGAGTGTACATTGACATTGTGTGTCTTCAATAAAGTTCACTGTAATATCTTTCAGAGTTATTGTCTGAATCCCGATATACATGTTAAAAGGTACAACTTCCTTAAGTTTTCTCTCCATGAGTAAAAGGTACAACTTCCTTAAGTTTTGTCTCCATGAGTAAAAGGTACAACTTCCTTAAGTTTTCTCTCCATGAGTAAAAGGTACAACTTCCTTAAGTTTTCTCTCCATGAGTAAAAGGTACAACTTCCTTAAGTTTTCTCTCCATGAGTAAAAGGTACAACTTCCTTAAGTTTTGTCCATGAATGTAGTAGATATAGCAGAAAAAAAAAAGTATCAAAATTTTAACTTTTTTTAGTTGAAAAGGCTTAACGCACTGAGATGAGTGGCACACCCACATGGGAGCTCTAGTTAACTAAAAGTTGTGTAAACCAGCTGTGTGATAAACCCATCTACTAGGCCTAAGATGATGTTGTAACACTTTCAACAACTATTTACAAAAAGCAACAAAATAATAACTAAAAAAAGTTAAGATTTGGCAGCAAGAAGTTTTGTCATCTTGTATACAAGAATTATTGCATAAAGTTTTTTTCCTCTAGCCCTCTATAGGTATGCAAATCAAAGAGTCTCTGTCTGGCTAGGAAAGAAGGCACGTTAATGGCTAAATTCTCTAGGAAACAAACCGAAGGTAAGGGGGTTGAGCAAAGTTGTCGTTGGCAGCATCGAGATATGTCACAAGATGGCAGTTAGATGTCTGTCTCTAGGGACCGCGCAGGTGGGAGCAGCTTACGCGCGACCAAGGCTTCTAACTGCTTGGTGCTGTAGGTGGGATTACTGAAGGTGAGAGTAGCGCTTGCTGCTCTGGCTTCGCGTACTCTCCTCTTCCTGCACAGCCAGCGTAGGGTTAGATGCCTGTACTGGACATTTGCTGTGGTGACCATATGCTGTTGTTGTTGTTTCTTATCACCATGTGTAAAGATTATACAAATTCCTTGAGTTCATGCTCCTTGAGCATGCACTTGACATTTGCTGTGGTGACCATGTGCTGTTGTTATTGTTTCTTATCCTCTTGTGCAAAGATTACACATCATATCTAAATGGAAGTGAAGTTTCAATAAAATTGTCTAAAATGAAACAGGATAAGTAAAATTGTAAGAAACTGCCTTGCTTGGCAGTCATTTTTGTGGTTATAAAGATCTAAAATTACAAGTTTTTTGCTTATCCCCAGTACACGTGGTACAGGCCATGATAATCTTGGTGGGTAGAAGTTGGCAACTGTTTTTACTGTACCACATGTCTACAGATGTGAAAAGCAGTTTGACTTTGCATTTACAAATGTGCCAGAGCCCCGTTTGGTTACTTGCACTCGCTTGGTGGGGGAGGACTTTTGTAAGAATCGGGGGACATTGGAGCATTTTTTTACACATCATATCTAAATGTAAGAAGTAAAGTTTCAATCAAATTGTCTGAAATGACAAGGGATAAGTTAAATCTTAGGAAACTGCCTTTTTCAGCAGTCATTCTTGGTTATAAGATCTAAGATTACAAGTAAAACATAAGGGAATTCTACATGGGGCATCTATTACAGTAAAACCTGCCTTGGGACTTTTGCAAAAATCTGGGGCCCATTTGAAGCATTTTTTTTTTTAATTAGAATAAAGTGCCCAATAAGGGATTCAATATTGTGCCATAGTGGTCGAAAACCAATGGTTTAGATCACTCGTCCACTGATGCTATCTTTGATGGGAGGGGTTCAACATAAGATAATGTCATGGTGAGAAGTGTACGGTCCTAAGTTAACATGGTACTCAGTTAGAACCTCCCATGAGAGACTACTTATTAAAATGGATATTTTTGG